>PKML01043621.1:523273-606050 GCA_002933935.1 Eutrema yunnanense
TATATATATATATATAGTACGACTATATATAAGTTTAAATAGTTCTGATTTTAACAACAAATATCCGATAAATATCTCACGTTAACATCATATTTGAGGTCTCACGGCTGTCAAAACAAAAAAAATTGAAGTCTCACGTAATAGACAAAATTTTGTTGATAAAGGATAAATTCTGTCAAAAAACCTAATTTGGTATAAAAGTTTTTTATATTGAATAATATGTGAAGGCTTTCCTTATATACACAACGATTAACCTAGTTACAAATATGTAAATTGTAATCTATAGTTATTTAAATAACTAATTGCATATATGGTCCATATATCTCCCAATAAATTCATTTTATTCAACAATTATTCTCTAACGCCATAACAGTCGGAACTTTTTTTTGTTCGTCGACAAACAATTTGAACATTAAATGTATAGCAGTACTCTACTGTCATATTTTCAATTAGTTGAATTTTCTTACCAGTCTTTAGATATTTTCAGACACATATATCAGTCATCAGAAAATATTGATTTGGTGTGGTTAAAATTAGTCCAAAGTCATCATTACTCACGGCCTCACGTCTCAAGAGTTGTGGAAAAAACCTTAGGGATGTGCACAGGAAAAATAGAAAGAATCAAAGAAATTCCGAAGCCAAAAGAGTACGTGTGACGTGTTATTATTGTCAGAATAAAATCAACTGTAAAAGATGGAGTGCGAGACTTTTCTACTACAGACCAAAATTGCGGATTAGAAACATTATAATAAGCACACACAAAAAAAAAATCATTACAAGACAACAAAATAATAATAAATAATAATGAATAAGAAATACGAAAACGTTTTTGTTTTTAAAAAATAGTTGGCGGTCTGGTTATACATATTTTGAAAATTCGAGGAAAGTGGTGATGATGAAACTACTAACCTACAACTTGGTACTTAAAACATTGGACCTGGACATCATATTACTAAATGGAAGAAAATTTTGTCGCATCAGATCGCATGCAAATAAGAGAAAGGTAAGAGTGAACACTCTAGCTGCAAGCAAATTTTGTCGAAGAAAAGAACATTAAATTTACTTTCGTTGTTTTATTGTATTGTATTTTTTGTATTTTATGTAATTTGAATTTTATATAATGTTAAAAAAAAAATTAAATCAACAGACAGGCAATGATGAAAGCAAAAGAAAATCATAAATGTACTTAATTAACTAATAACTTGGCTACATTATAAATATTTTCCCGGTTTTTTTATTTAGACTAAGAAATCATTTAAACTTGCTTAATAAAGATGTTTAAGGAATGTTTTTGGAGGTGCAGTTCTGAAATATATATATATATATATATATTTTTTGATAATTCAGAGATAGATCTCAAATCCATGGAGAGATCTAGACTAATTTTTTGGAGAAAGGCAATTGACGGATGAACTTGTTTTTCACGTGACTAAGGCTCCGAATGAAGAAAGCGGACCAGGCGGTGCGGATCAAGCGGTTCAAGCGGATCATGCAGAATAAGTGCGGATCAAGCGGATCAGGCGGAATAAGTGCGGATCAAGCGGATCTAGCGGTTCAAAATATAATGTTGAATGGTGAAAGCGGATAACAAGCGGTCTAAAATATTGTATATATTTATAATAAATTAAATAAAATTGAAAATTACTATTATATTTATAATATTATAATAGAATTATCTGAATAATGTAAACAAAATTGTTTCTAATTTTAGAAATAACAAATACAAATATTTACTTTAAAATTATAAATTATGTCAAATGAAATCTTAAATTTTCTTTAGAAATATGAATTGTAAGCATTGCATCATTTTATTATTATTTTAAAACAAGTAATGCAACACAATGACTTTGTAATGTTGAATGAGAAAAATTAGATTGTTCATCCTTTTAAGCAGTACGACTGTATATGTTGAATGGTAAAAATATAAACAAACGGTACAAAACAAATATTTAAATAGTAAAAAATACTAAACCTAAAGCAAAAAAAACAAACTGAACAAAAGCAAAAAAAAATTTAAAAACTGGACTAACCACATATTATACACTCCAATATGAAGCATTACTACTGTTAGAAGTGGATCTGTATTTCAAGTCATTTTTGTTCAATAATTTGAACCGCTAGCGGATCAAAATTTTTTTTATTATACTTTAATAACATATTACACTTAGTCTGAAATATTCTGATTCCATAAAAATGTTTTCCACGTGACTAAGTCTGAATATATCATCTCTTTTTTTTGTTTTTTCTGTATTTCGTCTGATTATTGTATCGCATGAACTTGTTTTCTGGACATAGTTTTATGCGAGTTTGTATAAATTTTTTGTTGGTGGGTTAAAAGCAAGCGAGAACAAGTTAAGAGTAGATTAAATTATTATATTTGGCATTTTGCGTGGGAGACTGTAGCAGTAATAAGCAAATACTAGAGCTTATTGTTCCGATAGATGCATGTGACAGATCACAATTCCCAAAACGTAAAACCACCAAACTTTTTGATCATGCTTTTGTGTTAGTGTTTGGGCTTGTGTTTGGGTTTGGATTTGGGCTTTAACTAAGAATTATGATAAGTAACAAAGGATCCGTCCGATTGGTTGCATTTGTTTGTGTTTTTTTTTCACGTCTAAAATTTCATTAATTCAAAGTGTCTAGAAAAAACAGTGTGTTAAAAACCAGAACAATCAAAATTAAAAACATAGATTTAGCATCAACACCTAATAATATAAGGATGATCTTAAAAGATGCAACATGATGTCCTCTCGATTAATTCTATCATGAAGTCATGTCGGACTTCCTAAAACGCGATATGATTGAAAACGTCCATCTCGAGTCACACTCTTGGAAATTTCTTGGATAATGGAGTTGGATTTTGCTGATTCCAATTCAAAATTGTAATTCTCAAAACCAGTGCGATTGGTTGCATCTGTTTGTTTAGAGAGACGATTATACATCATGATTCAAAGAAACCACATTTTGTTTACATTTTAGATTTTGTGTTTACAAATAAAATTAGTATATTATCATTGCACGAGACCCGATGATGATGTTACATATATATATGGCTCATTTTCGATTCCTTATCCACGAGAATCTCCCAACTATCTTTCTTCCTCCGCCAAAGACATTGTTAACACACAAACCCATCAAGGCAGAGAAAATGAAGACAATGATGGCAAAACTTTCGACCCCATCCGCAAGATTTCTTCCGTCGCCTGTAGAGCCACCGCAGCACAGCCGGAAAACCGCCGGAGGAGCCTCTCCGTCGCTCGAACTGAGCTGTAGATTATCGCGCCGGAATCTAAGTAAATCCTCGTTGCTTCTACTCCTAGGCACTCAGGCTACTCTGACGCCATTGTTCGACATCTCCAAAGCCCTAGCAGATACAATCTCTCCAGAAAACGATAATCCCACAAATTGCGAAGATAGAGTAACTGGATTTCAATTTCATGTCTCAATCTTCGATAATGCATCATTCCATTTGTTTCTAATTTCCCCTAAAATTGGCCGTAATTTAGGTTCCGACTAAGAAAGCATTCATTGACGTATCCATCGGCGGAGAACCAATCGGACGGATTATAGTCGGTTTATACGGAGATGATGTGCCGGCGGGAACGGCCAGATTCAGCAGCATCGTGAGCGGGAAAGCCGGAATCAGTTACCGGAGAAAAGAGTTCGTGAAGATCATGCCAGGCTACGTCCAGCACGGCGGTATCAGATCGTACGGCGCCGACGCCGAGCGAGCCACCGCCGCAGCTGGGAGTCTCCAAAACCTGGTCGAGGAATGGGAGAGAGGGAAAAGAGGAGAGAGATGCAACGAATGTAAAGCGGGAAGCGTTGGAATCGTGGTGCGGGATCCGTCGAAACCGCCGCCGAAGACGAAGCTGGTGGCGAGGAACGGGAAGCTTGAGGTGGAGGAAGAGGAAATAGCGGTGGGGCCGAACGGGACGGAGTTTGTTATAACGGCGAGTGATTCGCCGGAGCTGGAGGAATCGGTGCTGGTGATTGGGAAGGTGTTGGAAGGAATGGGAGTTGTGGAGAAGATGAGGCAAGTGAAGACAGTGAGGGATAACACAGGATCTCCTTATTTCAGGTGAGAATTGAATATCGACCGTTGGATTTATTTCGTTATTTTGAGACTTAAGGGTTGTGATTGTGATTGTGGTTGTGGTGCGAACGAACAGGGTGGCTAAGGTGATCGGAGATAAGAGAGCCGTGGTGGCGGAGAGAGGGTTTAATCGCCCTTATTCAAAAGTCCTAGTCACCAACTGTGGTCTCATTGAGTCTCAATGAGCTCATGCCTTAGTCAAATCCTTGTTTTTTTTTTGTGGTATGGTGGGAATGTTTTCTCTTTTGGGGGGTTTAAACTTCAAAGATGCACTAAACATTTATTTTATGGTGGTTTTAAAGATGCACTAAAAAAATTAGTTATGGTTTGGAAATGTCGATTTCGTATTTCTTTCTGGTAATTAATTGGAAAGATCAGGTTTATACTTTCGACTTACTTTACTTACTAGTAATTATAAATCCCTCTCAATATGCGGTCTCTGGTAAAAGTAATACACTGTATGCGGAAGTACGAGATAATTTTTTTTTGTAATTAATATATAAAATGTGAAATAATGAATAAAAACTAATTTAAGTATTGTTGATTCAAATATGTTTAGGTTTATAACATATTTAATAAATGTTTGGCAACATGTTTAATACTTGTTTGGCAACATGTTTAATTTATTTTTTAAATAAGAGGTGTTTAGAAACAGAATCTAAAAGTGTTTATATTTTAATAGTATAGTTATCTATTTGAAAGCAAAAAAAAAGAGTACAACTTTATACAAATACAACTTTCGAATCTTTTTTCTGTGAAATCAATTTATGTGCTTAGTAAAATTTTAAACAATTGTAATTAATAAAAAAAAAAATTGAATTAAAAACAAAGAAAGCTCATAATGTCTGGTCCACAATTGTAGCTCGACCTAACGAAGCCCAAAATTGGCCCATCTTAATTTAGGGTTTTCTGTCTTCAATTATCATCTTATCGGTAGCGTCTCCTTCTCCCTTACATTCGCAGCCGGAAAAGTTTTCATTATCTTCTAGGATTCGCGGCGAGAGAAAGCAACGATGCCGGCAAAACAGAGGACGCCGAAGGTCAGCCGAAACCCTGATCTGATCAGGGGAGTTGGTAAATACTCTAGATCGCAGATGTACCATAAGAGGGGTTTGTGGGCTATCAAGGCCAAAAATGGCGGCGTTTTCCCCCGCCACGACGCTAAATCAAAGGTTGATACTACTTCGGAGAAGCCCCCCAAGTTCTATCCGGCTGAAGATGTTAAGAAACCTCTCGTCAACAGGCGCAAGCCAAAGCCTACGAAGCTCAGGTACTTTATAAAACTCCTTTACTCGATGCACTCTTGGACTGATAATTTAGCTCGATGTGATTGTCTTGTATGTGTTTGGTTGATTTGTTTGGCTCTTCAAGTATCACCCCGCATGTAATTGCAAGGATTTAACTTCAAAATAGTGGAAATGCAGTGTTTAGGACGATTACCATGTATTATATATCCTATCTTTGGTCGGATCAATTTTGTTTGTGAAGTTATTTTGCATTCTCAAATGTTCTTGATATCTGTGAAAGCTTTGCTTATACATTCCTGTTATTCGTAGTCAATTTCATCTGTATATGTTTCCGACCTAATCCAAACTCCTTGTATCTGTGTTGCAGATCCAGCATCACCCCAGGGACAGTGCTGATTATCCTTGCTGGTAGGTTCAAGGGCAAGAGAGTTGTCTTCTTGAAGCAACTTCCTTCTGGTTTGCTTCTCGTTACTGGTGAGTTCTTCCATATCTAGTCTCATGATTGTTCTATTATATATTTCGAAGCAGAGCTCATTCGCTACCTTTTCTTTGATTGTTCTGTTTTGATAATTTGTCATATTCCTGTTTTGTTATCGACTTTCAGGACCATTCAAGATCAATGGTGTTCCTTTGAGACGTGTTAACCAGTCCTATGTGATCGGCACTTCCACAAAGGTTGACATCTCTGGAGTCAGCCTCGACAAATTCGATGATAAGTATTTTGGAAAGGTCGCTGAGAAGAAGAAGAAGAAGGGAGAAGGAGAGTTCTTCGAGGCAGAGAAAGAGGTATAGTTACTCGTGGGGAAATCCATTGTATTTACCAAATCAAAACCTATGCTTGAAATTAAAAGAAACCTTGTGCGTTTTGGATCGCGCAGGAGAAGAAGGAGATTCCACAAGGGAAGAAAGATGACCAGAAGGCAGTGGACGCAGCTTTGATCAAAGCCATTGAAGCAGTTCCAGAGTTGAAGACTTACCTTGGCGCAAGGTTTTCATTGAAACAAGGAATGAAGCCACATGAGCTTGTTTTCTAGATTTCATAACCTTTTTCTGAGGTTTCTAGAGCGTCTGTCTCCTTCAGTCTTACTCTCCAAATGGTTTGTCTTGTTCTTGTTAACCGATCAAAGACAAATTTTTGGCTACGACATTCCTATATTATCTGTTTTTACATATGGATAATTTATCAATCTTGTTTTTAAAAGTGAGATTTGTAGCAGTGGAGAAAAAAATTCATGACTTTTTAATAATGGGATACGGGAAGGATCGAGGCTACGATTTACGAGTTGGGATTTGAAGTGTTGTGTAATTAACATTTCGAAGATATTATTTGCTCACGTTCTACATCAAATGTTTCCAAACACTTATTACTATTTTCTCTCAAACGTACATAGTGAATCAGAGATCAAGCCGGAGGAGCTTGTAAATGAGCCTGATCACCATCTTTAGGCGTTTCTTTGCCGGTGCAATCAGCAACTTTAGCTCCAGCCTCCACGTCTCCAGCCAAACACCGTCTCCATTTCCGTCTCAGCCACCCTAAAAGTCCACCACTCTTTATCATCTCAAGCGGATTGACTTCAGCCACTAAAACAGTTCTCTGATGGCGCCGTGCGCATATCCGGCCCAAGAAGCAGGAGAGAACTGCAAGAACGACAAGAACAGAGATGACTGCAAAGAAAGGTCCAATGGAGCCGGACGAGTAGTGGTTTGATGCTGCGATTAGATTAGCATTCGTAGCTATAGGTTCGATCTCATTGCTTCCTAATGGCTGTTGCGGTTGTTGTTGGGTGGGATACAACGAAGTGCTGCTACTAGTACCAGTCATTGCCATTTGATCTTATGATGCTTTGGTTCAGGGAGATCAAGATTCAATATTTGTCGATAGATTGATGGGATCTTTAGTTATGGTATATCTGCGAATGAAGATCTAATATATAGGCATGTGCACATGAACATTGGTCTTTTGAAAAGCTTTTAGCCGACCAATGTTTGTTGAAGAATGACATGGAAAGGTGAATAAAGGGGATAAATCCTCATCAGCTTCATCAAAAGCTTCTCAAACTACAATATAACAAATATATATACAAGCCATTGCTCTCTTAGAGGTGAAGGAAACGTTGACTTTTATAGTCTCGACTCTTGATCTGATTTTGAGGTTTGTGGTGTTATGGGGATTAGCTCTGAATTTTAGTTTAATTTCTGTAACTGCCACTTACTGTCTGAAGTTAGTGAAGTGAATATGAACTACGATTTAACCCGCGCTAATTATATCGCGGAGTAATTTTTTTTAAAAAAAATTGTTTTGAAATTTAAGAAAATTAATTTTATCTGAATTTTACAATATATATAACTAATGATTATAGATAAAGTTGTCAATTTGTAATAATTTATCTATTTAACCCGTTTTACAGTGAATTAAAATATTATTCGGGATAATCCGCAAAAACTTATAATCTTAAAAACATAAATCTAATATGCACCGTTAAATGATTCTAGTTTTTGTGGTTATTCTACGAACTCCTTTTTTAAAAAAATAGTTTTCTTGTGTATAATTTTTTATAAAATTAGTAAAATATTTTTCAAATTTTGTTTTGATATATATTCAAATAAATTATAGTAAAAGTATAGTAAGATTTTGAATAAAAATTTTTTCTTTGAATATATATGAATTGATTATTATTTTAATATATATAGTATTAAAAATAATTAAGAAATGAAATAATATATAACTTATTTAATGCAAAATATATACTTTCCATATTCTAATCAATAATTTTAAAAAAACTATTATATCATTTCCTATTTCAATTATTTTTTGTTATTTGTAATGACATTTTATGTAATAACTTACAAAATAAAATTTATTTTTAAAAATGTTTTCTTAAATAATATTATAGAGATTCTGAATGTTTTCTCTACAAAATCAATCGATGCTTAGTAAAAATTTAAGCAAAACACGGTTTACATTTATCAAACGTAAAATGTTTAGAAAACAAATCCTATAATGTCTCGCTTCCGCATTAAAAGCCCAATCCGACTTTAAAGCCCATGAGGCCCACTCTTGCTCTAGGGGTTCTGTGTCTTCAAATGTTGCTACCAATCGCCTCTACTATCACCCGTCAATTCTCAGCCGGAAAATTTTCCTGATTTGCGACTGAGAGAAAGCAACCATGCCGGCGAAACAGAGGACGCCTAAGGTCAGCAGGAACCCTGATCTGATCAGGGGTATTGGTAAATACTCCAGGTCGCAGATGTACCATAAGAGGGGTTTGTGGGCTATCAAGGCTAAAAACGGCGGCGTTTTCCCCCGCCACGACGCTAAATCTAAGGTCGATGCTGCGGCGGAGAAGCCACCGAAGTTCTATCCGGCTGAAGATGTTAAGAAACCTCTCGCCAACAGGCGCAAGCCAAAACCCACCAAGCTCAGGTACCTATCTGACTCACTGTCTCGTGATTTCGGATATAAATCTAGCTCGATGCTACTGTGTTCTACGTGTTTGATCGATTTGTTTGGCTCTTATAGTAGTGCTTAGAGGTTGTGTGTTAGATTGTCTTGTAGATAGTTTAAAACGGTTGTCTTGATGGGTTTTGAAGATTTGTGGAAATGAAGGAGTTTTTGAGGATTACAATGTTCTATTGCCTAGATTTGGTTACTTGATTGTAAGTGGAGCTAAGTCAAAGACCGAAATGTTCTTAATTTCTGTGAAAAGGTTGTCTGGTTTGCTTATATTTTCTTGTTATTTGTAGTTTTGCGTGAGTGGGCTTGTTCCATGTAGATGTCAAAACAATCGAACTTGATTTTATTTGTATATCTAACGTGAATGAGATGTCTAAAATCATTATTACGCTACAACCTCTTTCTACTTTTCTGAATTATGTTTCCGACGTTATCCAATCTCCTTATATGTGCGTATTGCAGATCCAGCATCACCCCAGGGACAGTGCTGATTATCCTTGCTGGTAGGTTCAAGGGCAAGAGAGTTGTCTTCTTGAAGCAACTTCCGTCTGGTTTACTTCTCGTTACTGGTGAGTTATCCTTTTATCTGTTTTCTCATTATCTTTTCCGCTGTATGTATTCCATATGAAGCTAAGCTCATTTTTCTATCTTTTTTTTTTGTTATCGACTCTCAGGACCATTCAAGATCAATGGTGTTCCATTGAGACGTGTTAACCAGTCATATGTGATTGGTACTTCCACAAAGGTTGACATCTCTGGAGTTACCCTTGATAAATTCGATGATAAGTATTTTGGAAAGGTTGCCGAGAAGAAGAAGAAGAAGGGAGAAGGAGAGTTCTTTGAGGCAGAGAAAGAGGTAATAATCTTCTTGGGGGGAAAATCAATTATTTTGATGAAAATTGGTTATTGATGTTCATTTTAGAAGAAAAGACGATGGAACTTCTCTCCATTGCAATTTACCAAATCAAAACATATGCTTGACCTTGTGCGTTTTGGATTCTGCAGGAGAAGAAGGAGATTCCACAAGGGAAGAAAGATGACCAGAAGGCCGTGGATACAGCATTGATCAAAGCCATCGAAGCAGTTCCTGAGCTGAAGACTTACCTCGGCGCAAGGTTTTCACTGAAACAAGGAATGAAGCCCCATGAGCTTGTTTTCTAGATTTCATAACCTTTTTCTGAGTTTTCTAGAGTATCTGTCTCCTGAATTTTTACCCTCTAAATGGTTGTTTTGTTCTTGTCCACCTACCAGAGACATAAATTTTTGGCTTATACAATCTATATTTTCTGTTTTTTTTGGGTTAACGATCTATTTCCCCACAGAAACTTTCATATAATAACCTTTCTACACAAAGTTTAACCCTAGTGCTATATCTCCATCATTTAAAAGTTTGAAACATATTTCCCCACGAAATTAAAGTTCGAAACATATTTCCTCACAAAATCAAAGTTCGAAACCTATTTCTCCACGTACCACGATTTGATTCGGTTTACAGTATACCAATTAAATGTTAACCAACTAAATCTGAAAAAAACCAAAATTAACCCAATTAAGATCCGATTCAACTCTTAAACCCGATTACAACCCGACCGAAAACTATGTCTGAGACTATCCAAAGGCGCCGGCGTTGTGAAAACAGAGGAGAGATCCGTCGTAAACAAAAATCATCTTCTTATTTTATTTTTTTTTGATAAAAATCATCTTCTTTTTCAAATCAATTTTATCCCAAATCAATTTTATAAAAATCATCTTCTTCTTCTTCACGGGATGGCCGGTGCTAGTGTCGGATGGGAGAAGGAGGCGAGGGAGGATCTCGGCAGCGGAGAGAAGAGAGTTGGCTCCGACGTTCCAAATAGCGTCGGCGGATAAATGAATCTAGGAGGAATTTCTGGATTTCTGGATCTCGGCGGCGGAGAGAGGAGAGTTGGCTCCGGCGTTTTCCTTTCTCTCTCTCTCTCTCTCTCCTCTCTCTCTCTCACTTGACCCAACTTATTTGCTGGACTTCTGCTGATGATAGTATCTTTATGTTTTGCACGCAGTTCACAAACTCCCTGAGAAAAAAAACAAACATCCAAAGGATGATCAGAATGTTGAAATCTTTGATTTGTTTCAATCAGATTTTTAAGATCTTGTTGTTGATCTAACATTTGTATATGTTTGCACTCTTTGAGTCTGATTGGGCCAGAGTCCACCACCTGATGCATGAATTTTATCGTCTTCCCCACATTGGTATCGATTCTCATGATTTTATCGTCTTCCCCACATCTTCTTCTTCCTCTTCACATTGGTATCGATTCTCATGATTTTGTCGTCTTCCCCACATTCACATTGTGATTCAGTTCCTCCACCCTTATCGTCGATAGATATACACAGTCAGAGAATTTGGATTGTTCAAAGCAAGATCCCATTTACCTAGACATTAGAAACTAATTTCGATACATTGGGTTTAAAAAAAAAAAAATTCCTCCTAAATTTCTGGATTTCTATGACGAATCCCATGAGGCGAGGGAGGATCTCGGCGACCGGCGACGTGTGGGTTCGAGTAATTGGAAGCGCTCGCCGTTGGCGTTACACAATCGTCGGTGAGCCACATGAGGAGGAGAAGAAAAAAAAATCGGGTGAAAGAAAAAATTGGGTCGGGTCATTTTCGGGTCGGGTTTTTGGGTTGGTTTTGGTTGGAATTAGATTTTAATTCGGTTTAAAATTTGGTTTGGTCGGTTTATGTTTGGTTTATAATATTAACCGATAAAACCGACATCCGTGGATAAATAAGTTTCAAATTTTGATTTCGTGGGGAAATAGGGCTTTAACTTTCAAATCATGGGAAAATAGAACTATGGCTAAACTTTGTGTAGATGTGTTATTATATGAAAGTTTTCGTGGGGAAATAGATCGTCGACCCTTTTTTTTTTATATAAACAATCGATCTTGTTTTTGGATGTGAGCTTTGAAGCAAATAATTCTCAATAGATAGGGGACTGAAGAAGTTATAATGAAAACTCAGTGCTCGATTTCTTCTATTAAACACAACTTTTTTTCCCTGTATATATAACAACTACGGATTTTACATTTGTTGATGCAAGTTTCAAGAACCATATTCCAGATTTCTTTCGGAAATCAACCATAAGAACCTCGATAATCCTCTACTTCGTCGATAGTCTCCTTGAGAGACCAAGCTATGGCAAGACTGATGCAGGAGAGTACCAAGGTAGGATAAGTAAACATGGAGAGATACTTCCATTGAAAAACAATGGCTTTCAGAATGCTGAGCTGACAACCTCTGCAACTCAAACAATATTCATAATTACATTCACGAGGAACTTGGTTCTGTTCATACTGCTGTTTCCAACTCCATTCGCCTGGCTTGTCGAACAACGTCCTGTCCCCACATCCCGACGGCTGTGCACAGCAATACTTCTGCAAATATAAGCAAATCAATGTAAGAACATTGTTATATCGGTTTAAAAATAGTAAAAAAAAATCAAAACTTACCCAAACATTGCTGTTTTTGCTGGCATTGAAATTACAGTCATGGTTGTGAATGATACACCAGGTTACTTGCTGAAACCTCTCCCGAGAGACTAGCCGGCCAAGCAACTGATTGACAGTGCGGTGGTCCTCGGCCGGATTCTTGGCGATGCCAAAAGTGTTGTTGTAAATGAAGCATTTGATTGAGTAAGAAGCTACAATCATTATGACCAAAATCATACCGTAGAAGAAAAAGATGAAAAGGCGTTTAGAACGGCAACAGATTCCGTATAGACCGATCTGAGGAATCAACAGAAGGATCAGACCGAGTAAGACGAATTGGCTTGAGGTTTCTTGGATGCAAGAGGACACTGTTCCTTTTTGGTAAAGACCTGTTCCCATCATTGTGAGGCCTATACAGATCAAGATTATTGTCGTCATTGTTAGCAAACCAGATTGCACTTCTGACATTTTTGTGTTTGACAGAATCTCGAGAGCATGAAAGCCCTGAGATTCAAGATAATTTTTTACCAAATTTTGACTTTTTTTTATAAAGAGATTGAAACAAAGGAAATGAATAAGTGAGAACATAAAACGTTTTCCGTTGAAAGTTTTGCTGTTTTTGGAAAACCTTTTTGTTTAGGGTTTGTTTGTTAAAGTTCTTAGTTTAGTGTAGGACAATCTTTAGGAGTTAAAATTGTCAAACGGTTTTGCATGTTGGGACAAATGACTTAACTATTTATAGAAAAGTTTGTTTTTTTATTTTTTCAGTTTTAAACCAAGTCACAGGTTTAAATCCAAGAGGTGATAATAATTTGCGACTAAAACCAACAATCCACATTCTTTTTATACATTCAAAACCATTCCTTTAAGGAACGCTAATAAAATTAGGGGTGTCAATTAGGGCCAAAGCCCGAAGGTCGGCCCGGTCCGGCCCTGAAAAATAGCGGATTCGGGTTTAGAAATATAAACCCGAAAAAATCGGACTTTTTGGGCTAGTGTGTTTTTCGAGCTTAGCCCGAACGGGCTCGGGCTGGCCCGAAACTTTACATTTTAATTAGTTAGAGATTTTATTTCAACATTTATCTTTCTAAAAATAATAATATGACATATTTTCTATACATTTCATGATCCATATACTATTATCATTCATCCATATTTACTTCATTTTTTAGAATCATTATCTATAGACTTTTAATAACATTTCTATATGATTTATACATGTCAAAACTTAATTTTTTTTTTTTTTTTTTATGTACCTCTTGATGGTGATGAGGATTTATAATACGATGAATGATATTCTAATCTAAATTCTACTACCTAGATTTGAAGTGTTTTAGTTTTAGGTTTTATTTGGTAATACAATTTATTTGAAATTGATTTGTTTTTTTTTGTCAAACTTTTGCTTTTAGATTTATTTTTATAAATAGTTTGTTTTAATTATTCATTTGATAATTGTGAATTTTTGTGTTTGTAAAAAAAAGCCCGAAAAATCCTAAAGTCCTGTCCGGGCCGGACTGGACTTTGGAATACAGACCCGATTTTTTTTCGGGCCGGGCTAGCCCTAAATAAAATAAGAAATATTGTAATCTAATGCCCAATTGAAAAGTAGAAACCTAAATTGTGATTGATCGAAGACTTGCAGGTTGTCTCAGGCAGGGACTTTGTTGGTCTCCAAAGGGGTTTTACTAAGTGGAGGAGGAGTGTTCTTTGAAACCCAACATTTTGTTCAAAGCTCCAACATAAGCTTTAACACTCGACACCACAATGTCCATCCCTGCTCCAGCTCCACTGTAAGAACACAACTCAGCTCAACCATGTTAACGAGACAAGAATGATTGTGTGTTCAATTCTTTTCATTAGTTTCAGTTGCTAGATGGAGGCCTAAATTAGTTTCAACAAGGATGATGAAGAAGATAAAGTGAATTTACCTAAAAGTTCTTTGGACAGATTCACCGGTTATCGCGTTTGTTGATGAGTAGTTGTTGTCTCCGCGGATTAGAACCCGAGTGGTTGCAATAGCATCAATGCCTTCTGTTACTGCATTCATCGAGTACTCAAGGAGAGTCGCGGGTTCCTGAATACGGAAAGCCGATGATCAGCATAAGATAGAGTACTCTTTGAAGTATATAACCCGCAATCCTAGCGAAAAGTACCTTAACGATAAAATCGACTGCCTTGTAAGCTGCATCTACAGGTCCAGTTCCAATAGAACAAGCTACATGCTCTTTGCCATCGGAATCAGCAAGTTTTACGGTTGATGTTGAGAGACCGAGAGTTCCACAAGTTATCTACATTCCCAACTTCCATAATCAAAATAAGAATTGACTGAAGAAGAAGAGAGAAAACAAATCCCAGCTCCAACTTTTACCTGCATGTCCAGGAGTTTCCACACGGCTTCTGGCTGGAAAACTTCGTCGGATACTAAAGCTATCAAGTCAGCATCGGTAACTCTCTGGGTCACCAAAGAAGAAAGACAATCAGGAGACGTTATATGAACCATTCGAAACACTAAAAAAATTTAAAAGAGCAAAACCCCATTCCATCTTTTCTGCATCATCATATAAATGGGAGCTAAATGTTTGAAATATCAGGAAGAGCACCCAAACTAGTGTCTACCGAGGTTCTTACTACCTTTTTTTTCTCAGCCACAGATTTAAAACGCCAGAAAAGGTTACTTAGCTGCTCATCATCCAATTCATAACCGAGCTGGAAATGTAAGAAGGAATAAGGAAACATTATCTCTTAATATATAAGACGGTAGCAGTGAGTATGATTATGGCCCTTATGGGTAAAGACTGTTATGTACCTCATTCAAACGGTCTCTAAGTGCGTGACGACCACTGCAAAATAATAAAAACAGTAAGCATTGGGTTGAACAAGACAAGCCCATTCAGAATAATAGTCTCAACAACAAAACTTCCATACCTAAGCTTCCCCAACACAATGCCAGCTTCATTCGATCGCTCAAGTCCGATCTCTTTGGGGCACATAATTTCATATGTACCCTTGTGCTTCAGCATTCCATCCTGGATAGAGTGTGTGAATAGTAACAAGAAAACGCTCATGAACAGAGTTATGCAGAAGACTGAAAGAGCAAATATGCAAGTCATGAGTTGAGAATCAAATTATTCCTTCATTTAATTCTTTTCACTAAGAGGCTGAGTAAAAGGTTATAAGGGTCAGTCATACCAGGAGAGATACATTCCATCCCGTTTCATGTAAATGAGGCAGACTTTAGTCACAGAAACAATAAGAATACCAGAAAGTACGTTTCGTTTAACTGACCTGATGAATACCACTTTCATGCGCAAAGGCGTTTGCTCCTACAATAGCCTTATGGGGCTGGGTTTGCATACCAGTGTACTCTTCAACCTGAGCAAATGAGGATAGACCTTAAAGAGGAAAATTTACAAATTGCTTTGCCTATACTTCCGCTTCCACAATGTGAAGAATGAAGTTCAAGATGTGTACCATCTTGCTTGTCATAACAATGTGCCGAGTATCAATTCCAGTAAATAGTCCTCCTAATACATGATCCCCACGACATTTAATGGCCATCACAACCTAAACAGTTACAAAGAAAATATTCAGGTAATAATGAATTCAAATGCAGCACTAGACGATCATGAACCGGCTATGGAAAGGAAGCCACTTCAGGAGGTTTTTATACAAAAACAAATTCTAACCTCTTCTAATGAAGCGTTTCCAGCTCTTTCGCCAATCCCATTGATCGTCACTTCCAGTTGCCTCGCACCTGAATGTGCACCCTGAAGTAAGAAAAACAAAAAAAAGTTGGCATGTTAGTAACGACTCGTAACACCTAATCTGATGCAACCCAAGAAAAAAAGAAGAAAAAAAATGACATACAGCTAAAGTGTTGGCGGTGGAGAGTCCAAGATCATTCTGACAATGTGTAGAGATGATAACATTTTGGATCCCAGGAGTATTGGCTTTAATATCAGCAATCAACTGACCAAACTCAATAGGCAAGGTTATACCAACAGTATCAGGTATGTTGAGAGTTGTTGCTCCAGCTTTGATCACCTCACCAAGAATCTCGTATAAGTACTCTCTCTCCGATCTGGACACAACAAGTGACATTTACAATTTTTCCATAAACAGAGAATCCAACAAAAAAAAGACAAATCTTGTTATTATGCCGTCACTATACTACAAAATTTCAATGCCACTATTCCAAATTACTCGAATTCAACATTATGTAAAGTCCAAATAATGGGGAATCGTAATAGAATGAGGGAGCAAAAGCAGAGACTTTCAAGAACAAAATTTGAGTAAAAGTCTCCTCCTTTTTTTCTTTCAAGAACCAGAAGAATCAATCAGATCATTCAGAAGAAGAAGAAACAAAAGAGTCTGTACCTTCCGGCATCTTCTGGACTAAATTCAACATCTTGGCAACCCAAGCTCCTGGCGAATCTAACCATATTCCTGGCGATCTCGATAACCTCCTCTTTGCTCTTCTTCAGCTTATACTTCAAATGAATGTCGCTTGTAGCTATAAACGTGTGGATTCTAGGCCGTTTAGCGTACTTGACAGCCTCCCAAGCCGTCTCAATATCCTTCTTGTTGCATCTCGACAGCCCACAGATTACAGGGACGTAGCCGTTCTCGTCGACGGTATTGCCAACAGTCTCCGCTATGGTCTTCACAGCTTCGAAATCGTCTTTCGATGCAGCGGGAAACCCGGCTTCGATTATGTCCACTCCGAGCTTCGCTAATTGACGAGCGATGTCGAGCTTTTCCTTGGAAGTTAGCGTAGCTCCGGGAGACTGTTCTCCGTCTCGGAGTGTCGTGTCGAATATTCGGACGTAATTGGGATCGGAGATGCGGTTAGGCGTGTATCCGGGACGACGGCGAGGAGAAGAAGAATCAGAGAGGGAGCAAGAGAGACGAAATTTCCCGGCGGCTATAAGGGAAACGGGACGATGCAGAGATGATAATGGTGAGAAAGAGGAGGATAATGCGGGAACTGAAGGTATTCCGAAAGATGGTGAAGTGAGATTAGGGCTTCTGAGAATCGAAGACGACATTGCTAAGCGAGAGAGAGAGAGAGAGAGATGATAATGCGGCGGCGGCGGCGGCGACGGCACTGTGTGTGGTTATGTCTTGTATTTGAAATTTTTTGCGAACCGAGACGAAGACATATAGATTTTCTTAAACCGGAATGAAATTGAGATTTGTAACCGGTTATATTCCGGTCTTTTGACTCCTTAGTTTTCATCGCCTACCAGACGCACCAACCTCGGGAGGACGTTTTTCAAATATATAACTCCATTTTCTCTTTCTCCTCTCTTCTCTTCTTTTAGTCTCAGAGGTTTTTTTTTGCTTCTTAGGTATAAAGTTGATGGCTTTGACTACAAAACCGCACCATCTTCAGAGATCTTTCCTCTCTCCGCAGCGTGTTTCCAGCCAGCGATATTTGGAATCTTCGCCGTCGTCATGCCTAAGATTCCGCCGCAGCGGTGTGCAATGCTCGGTGGTGGCTAAGGAGTGTAGAGTGAAGGGAGTGAAAGCCAGGCAGATTATTGATAGTAGAGGGAATCCGACGGTTGAGGTTGACCTGATTACCGATAATCTGTACCGGTCGGCCGTTCCCAGTGGTGCATCTACCGGGATCTACGAGGCGCTCGAGCTTAGAGATGGTGATAAGAGCGTCTATGGTGGTAAAGGTGTTTTACAGGCTATTCGAAACATCAACGACCTTGTGGCTCCTAAACTCATCGGAGTTGACGTTAGGTAAGGAGATCAATTCGTTCCAGAATCCAAAGATCATATAAGAAACGTCATGGATTTGGTGTTTTTATACTTATATGAGATCGAAAGTCTCGACTTTTTCTCTGATAAAATAGTCAATCTGGTCGACACTTGTTGAGCATCTTGCTGTCATTTTCCATAGTCTTTTGACTTGGATTTGAATTGTTATAGGGTGCCCTTGACTTACTCAGCTGTTTGATTCGTCTGATCTATGAACTCAAGACTGTCATATTTGAGAAATCTAGTACAGGTTATTGAGCAAAGGGTTGTGTGCTTTGGGAGATAAATTAATATTTTTATTTTTCTTTCAAGGAACCAAGCTGATGTTGATGCTCTTATGCTGGAGCTGGATGGGACCCTGAACAAGTCGAAACTCGGGGCTAATGCTATATTAGGAGTATCACTAAGCGTTTGCAGGGCAGGTGCTGGAGCTAAAGGAGTGCCTTTGTACAAACACATTCAGGAACTATCGGGAACAAAGGAGCTTGTCATGCCAGTTCCTGCATTCAATGTGATCAATGGAGGCAGTCATGCTGGGAATAGTTTGGCTATGCAAGAGTTTATGATACTACCGGTGGGAGCAACCTCATTCTCAGAGGCCTTTCAGATGGGAAGTGAAGGTAAGTTAGTGATATTTGAGTTTAACCTGATAAAGAAATCATGGCGGCTTCTTATTTTTTATGAGCATCTTCCTATTTTCTCTCTCGCGTTTGATTCCCAAGTTCTTTTTGTTGTTTGGATTACCACAAAGCATTGTTTTTCTGATAGTAATGCACTTACTGTATTTTGTTGATTACAGTTTATCATACGTTGAAGGGGATAATCAAAACTAAGTATGGTCAAGATGCTTGTAATGTTGGAGATGAAGGAGGATTTGCTCCGAATGTTCAAGATAACAGAGAGGGACTAGTTCTGCTCATAGATGCAATTGAAAAAGCCGGTTACACTGGAAAGGTAGTCAAGTTCTCCATTTAAAATGCTTTACTTCTTATTTCACATGATAAATAGGTGCATGTCTTTTGTGTTTCCCTTATCAAACTTCTGGCAGCTGATGTGTCAATATAACATCTGCAGATAAAAATAGGAATGGATGTAGCTGCATCGGAGTTTTTCATGAAAGATGGTAGATACGATTTGAACTTCAAGAAACAGCCAAACGATGGAGCTCACGTTCTATCGGCTGAGAGTCTTGCTGAACTCTACAGAGAATTCATCAAGGATTTCCCAATTGTCTCTATCGAAGATCCTTTTGACCAGGATGATTGGAGCTCATGGGCTTCATTGCAATCCTCTGTGGATATCCAACTCGTGGGGGATGACTTGTTGGTCACTAACCCAAAGAGGATAGCTGAAGCCATCAAGAAAAAGTCTTGCAATGCTCTACTGTTAAAGGTAAATCATTACTTTCTTTTACCTAATTTGCCTCTCCGGTTCTCTATACCATTTGGAAAGTGGATTTCATCTCGTGTTTAATCATTGGTTTTGCAGGTCAACCAGATTGGAACAGTGACCGAGTCAATTCAAGCAGCACTTGACTCAAAAGCTGCAGGCTGGGGTGTAATGGTTAGTCACAGGAGTGGCGAGACAGAGGATAACTTCATCGCAGATCTTTCTGTTGGTTTGGCAAGCGGACAGGTATATTCTCTAAACCTGCTTGTATGATAGAATGATTACTCTATAGTGTTCTCTAATCGTTCCCTGTTATGTAGATCAAAACTGGTGCTCCTTGCCGAAGTGAACGATTGTCAAAGTACAACCAGGTAAGTAACTAACATCCAAACTTGTACAAGTAGATAAACCTCGAATCGAGCACCATATATTTGCATATCTGCCTGTCTTAAGTTTTCACATTTTGTGTCAGTAAAACCTACAAAGTAGACTGAAACGAAAGCAAGAAAGAAAAAAAACATAACTTGGGGATATTTGGAAACCGTGAGTTTGATTTGTTTCCGTTGCAGCTTCTCCGTATTGAAGAGGAACTCGGAAATGTGCGCTATGCCGGCGAAGCTTTCAGATCACCGTGAAGAAATTGAGAAGGCATTCATTGGCTACTGAGCCCTCCTTACTTCCTTAGTATCAGCTTTTGTAGCTGTCTCCGAAAAGTATCAAATTTTCTATTTTAAAAAAAAAACAAATAAATAAAAGAAACAGCTTTTCCACTGATTCTTCTGTTGTAATGCGGTTGATACTGATATGGACATGAACCGACCAGGCATTTTTCAGATTAATCAGATAACCGGGATAAATCGGAGTTTGCCATTATCTTTGGTGCATTGGTTCAGTTATGAAGATTTGATTAAGAAGAGTGTTGTTTTAGACAGCGTGACTTAATATCGGTTTATGGTTGAAAGCCTGTTCACAGCTCAGACAAATGAAATTGGTATTGTCGGTCAATAAACAAATTTGTTGGCGTCATTCAGTCAGCTAATACCTCATGAAAATGTTTTTTACGAAACCGATCTGGAGCATCGTGATATAGACAATATTAATGATAAAGTTGACTAAAACACGTAACGGCCCTTGATGGGAAAACATTTTAGTCGCGTGTAAGTTGTGTTCCGTGTTCAAATTTGTTTTGCCTATGCATCAAGTCATGCGCCATCAAGGATAACTAATGACTACGTACATGTTTACTTTTTGTTTTTATATATTTCTTACACTTGCTGTTTAAATTTAATGTTTATTCCAATAAGATCGATATTCCAATAATCAAAGAGCCTCTTAATTTAATTTCAAAACTTATACATTGGACTTTGCAACAAAATTGAAATACTCAAGACGGGTTATTCGTATGTTTTGTTGTATCTCAATACAACAATCAAAATTTGTAAATACGAATAAACGGAAGAAATTAAACTTATCTTTAAAAAAAGAAAAACTAAAAGATTATCGAACAATAAACAATAAGTTTGTTGCTCCATGGGAACGATCAGGATTTAGAAGCGATTTGAATAAGATTTTTGCAAAGTAAACTAGCTTTAATATTTCGATTCTCAAGAACGATTTTACAAGAACAAATAATTATTATGTGTTTGAGTGTAGAGCTAAATTACAGTAAGAAGTGGTGTAGAGAGTTGGATTTTGGATCATTTGTTCCTTGTCCTTGTCTTTATTTATATTCCGGGATCGTGTTTAACGTTACCGTTTACTCTGCCTGATTCACCATGAATGGTCTTTAATTCGAAGATTATGACCATTACGTTCATGCGCCTTTATTCACCGGTTTGAGCGAGTCTTTAGTCTCATCGAAGTTGACTAACGGTTCTGCATTTAATTTTCTTTGAATATAGACTTTCACTCTAATGGATCTTTCAATTTGGTCCGTCATCTCGTTTACTCATTTAATCTCGACTGGCCTCTTTGATTTCATTAAACTTTTTTATCATTAATTTATTGAATCTAATTTACTGAACCAAAATTTTAACGCTCACAGTTTTCTTCATTCTAAAGTCCAATCGGCTACGTATTAAATTCAAACCAAGAACACAACACAAACATTTAATTTGGAAACTCCGTAATATTTGCACATATAAGACCACAATTACTAAAAACAATGAATGTATTTAAAATTGCGAAACAAAATAGTTTCATTTTCTGTCGGCCACACCCTATTTTTAGAAAATCTATTAAACAAAAAAAGTGGCTACCAAATCTTAGGTGACCACCAATTTGATAGCAACCAATATTTACCAGTATCGTTATATTGATTCCAAAATATTGAGAGGTCACAAGTCGGATAAGCACACCCAACAAAATTTTACAGACTAGAATAAATCACCTCTTCTAGATAAAATTGAATTAGTAACCTTAAAATTAAACTCTCAAATATCATCACTACACCGCCATCACTCGAATTATTAGTTACAGCAAAATTCAAAACCATCCAGATATATTAGCATCTAAATTTGCCAAAAATAAAAATATGTGCCAAAATTTGTATTTAAAATCTAAAGTGCTATTTATTATGAAATAAAAAAACAAATTCTTAAACGACATTTATTGTGAAACAAAAAAAATAAGTTATAGACGAATTGTAGACTAGGTTTAATGAATAAATAAAGTGAAAATTACCCAGAATAACATTAATCTTTTATGTAATTACTAGATTAACACCCTCGGAACTGAGATGACTAGAATAACACANACTAATTATGAGTCATTTTCATCCGTTACAACCATTCAAAGCTTAAACATTGTTTTAACTTTCTAGTGTCCAGAAAAATAATTTTCTATTATTTATTTTGGATTAGTAATCAACTGCTTACTGCCCCTTGGAGTTACACTTGTATCCTGTCTATATGTCTAATTGTTATATCCTTCTAATCAATCTTATATGCAAGATTAACAAGTCTAGCTAGGCCACGCGTCTAACTCAAATATTCAGCAATGTACAGTACGTGGATTGTAACTATTTGACTTTTTACACTTCTGCAAAATCTGTAAAAACAAAAACAAAAAACAGAGAAAGAAAATGTGCGTCTCCATTAACAATAATAATAACATAAAAAAATAATAATCAGACGAGCGTAACGTGTGTCGTCAATTTAATTTACGAAAAAAAAAAAATGTAGAGATGTACAGTACGTGGATTGTAATTTTATAAGATTATTATATCATTTTTATTTTAATTATTTTTTATTATTTATAATGGTATTTTATATAATAATTTATAAAACAAAGTTTATTTTAAAAAATATCTTCTTAAATAATACTTTTTCTGTTTTCCATAAAAAGTGTCACTTTAACACTTTTCACACATATTAAGAAATTTTGAAATTATACTAATATATCCATATTTAATATAAAAGAAATTTGATTTAATATCCCAAATTTTTTTATATATTTTGAAAACTAACCCCTCTTTAAAAATCTTTGAAAATTAACTTTTCATTAGGTAAAAAATTATACCCATCATGAAATTTTGAGAATATACAAATACAATAATTGTTTTTTTTCTTTTTCATAATAAATATAAATTATAAAATAAATATTCAACAATTTATTTACAGATATATATATATATTTCGAAAGAACAAAATAAATTATTTTAATTAAAATTCATATTAGATATAAACAATTTTGTTAGATATACACAAATCTATTATTATATTTATCATTAACATACTCAAACTCTATATATACATCATCATCGTACAACAAAATTATACAAAAACACGTTTCTGAAACCGTAAGTTCATACAAACTGCTTTGTTATTGAATTGTTTTTTAAGTTTCCACGCACAAAATCTAGATATGATCGACATTTTTTACATCCATATTTTATTCATTTTTTAAATTAATCAAAAATAAAGAAATAGAATTTAAGAAAATTCATATGTTTGGTTTATTTTGAGTATTTTGGTAATTTTGGTAATTTTAAATGCCAAAAGAGTTAGTTTAAAAAAAAAAAATGGGTTAGTTTTCAAAATATATAATTTTTTTAGAATATTAAACCAAATCTTCCTTTAATATATTCATAATTAATTCAAATTGATATAAATATAAATGTTTTTAGCTTTGGTTAAAAGGTAATTACGAGAGTTAATTTGAAAAGTTGGAAGGGAATATTATAGATGTGTACATTACGTGGATTGTAACTATTTGACTTTTTATACTTGTGCAAAATCTGTTAAAAAAAAAAACAGAGAAAGAAAATGTGCGTCTCCATTAACAATAATAATAACATAAAAAAATTCAATAATCAGACGAGCGTAACGTGTGTCGTCAATTTAGTTTACGAAATAAGCAAAGATATATAAAACTATATATACAAAAGAAATCAAACCTATAAATGGGACATACATACAGATAACAGAGAAATATATACCTCATCATTTTCTTTGTGATAACTAAAGCGACGGTATGATGTCATTTTCCTCCATGATTTCTCTTGTCCTTCTTCTCTCTGTTTCGTCGGCGGTTATCTCCGATGATGCGTCTTTCCAGAAACTTCCGGTGCCGGAAAATAGGTCAGGCCCTGAAGCTTTCGCCTTTGATTCTACCGGAAAAGGATTCTACACCGGTGTCTCCGGTGGTAAAATCCTCAAGTATACTCCCGAGACGGGTTATGTCGATTTTGCACAGATCACAGAATCCTCGTAAGTTTTTTCTTTTCATCTCCAAGATCATAACTGACAAATGAGTTGTTCTGAAATTTTCTCTTATCATTCACGCATCTAGAAGATGATGTTTATATACACGTACACATGGTACTAATAAAGCATTCATAGAAGCCCATGCTTTGATGTTGGTATTATGGGAAGTATTAGTATTATACTCAACCCATACTTTGATGTCGTAAGACTCACGCTCCTGTCCATCTTGTCGACCCAAGAGAATATACAATGGATATATTGAATCCTTCTAAAATATTGTCTAATAATAACTTTTGATGATTATGCTTCTGGGTTTGTTGAAATTGGAATCTAATGTCATTAACAACACATGAGTCGTTTCTTTGTGAAATTGTGAATGGTTATCATTTCCCTTTTATTTTATTTTTACTGCAATTTTGGGGAAATACCTTGGGATAAGAGTGAGCTCTTAAGTCTTGTAAATTTTTCAAAAGGCTATCATATCCGGATTTAAATCTGTTGTTTCGGAATATTTTATTTAGACGATGATAAGGTATATTTTTTAGGGATTATAACGAGTATAGAAAAAATACGGAGAATTCACTAAATGATGACAACTTCTTTTTTTGTTTGTTAAAGCACTAAATGATGACAACTTCACATGTGTTGTATATCACAAAAAATGGGATAGTGGACAAATATATGTATATTTATTTTGTCCACCCGTAAAGTTAGATGAACGATTAGGAACTTATGTAGGGACGAGTGGCCGAGACGCACTTAAAGTTCTTCTCCTTCCTCTTTATCGGCGCACATTAATTAGCAATGTGTCGTAAAATGACTAAAATTCAAAGTCGTATAACCAAATCCATCTCAGCAAAATCTCACACACGCCTCCACGTGAAAAAAAGTCAAAAACTAACATATTATATGTACACACACGCAAACAAAACCTAGAGATACTAACCTGATTTGTATATTTTGATTTCATTATTGTTTTTTTTATTATTATTAAATGATTCATTGTTTTCAATTGTTTCTACGTACTATAATTCAGGAACTCTTCATGGTGCGATGGAGTAATTGGAACGGCTTTAGCCGGAAGATGCGGTCGACCGGCAGGGATAGCCTTCAATGAGAAAACCGGTGATCTCTACGTCGCCGATGCTCCGTTGGGTCTTCACGTTGTTTCTCCGGACGGTGGTTTGGCTGTAAAGATCGCCGACAGTGTAGACGGAAAGCCCTTCAAGTTTCTCGACGGTCTTGACGTTGATCCCACTACTGGTGTCGTCTACTTCACTTCCTTCAGCTCACGCTTCACCCCAATGTACAGTTTCTTCTTCTTCTATGCATAAATTATTTGTTTTGACACAAAAGGTAACACTAAAAGTTATGGTAATTTCTCGTTTTTTTTTTTTTTGTTTAAACAACATTTCTACTGTTAGAATTGAATTATTTTCTTTATAACATTATAACAATTTCAAAAGCTAAAATTATAAGAAAACGGATATACTCAAAAAATATTTTAGTAATATCATATATATTGACATATATTTTGTTGATAAACGATGTTTTTGATTAATAAACATTTTCAGAAGAAAAAAATAATTCCAAATATAAATTTATAAGTTACTAAACATATGTATGTTACTAAACGACTCAAATAATATTTGTTACTAAACATATGTATGTTTTCTTTTTTTTTGTTATGTAGCCAAGTGTTGATTGCATTGGGATTAAAGGACGCGACCGGAAAACTCTACAAGTACGATCCATCAACTAAGGTCGTGACCGTATTGATGGAAGGGCTAAGTGGATCAGCCGGTTGTGCTGTGAGCTCGGATGGTTCGTTCGTGTTGGTCAGTCAGTTCACAAAGAGTAACATCAAGAGGTACTGGATCAAGGGACCTAAAGCTGGTTCTTCTGAAGACTTCACCAACTCGGTCTCAAACCCTGACAATATCAAAAGAATTGGTTCTACTGGAAACTTCTGGGTCGCTTCCGTCGTGAACAAGATCGTCGTGCCTACGAACCCATCAGCGGTCAAAGTCAACTCTAATGGTGAAGTGCTTCAGACAATTCCTCTAAAAGATCAATTTGGGGACACTTTGCTTAGCGAAGTTAACGAGTTCGACGGTAGTCTATATATTGGGACTCTCACTGGCCCTTTTGCTGGAATTCGTAAGCTTTAAATTTTGTATAAAAGTGTGGTTGTTACTTCTTGTTTGTCACTTAGATCTCTGATTTGAAAGCAGCCTGTGTTTACAAACATACTCTCTATGTTTTATAAAAAATGTTATTTTGACACATTTCACATATATTAAAAAAACTATTAAAAGTTTTATATTACATTTTATTAATACACTAAACAAATTTTCTCTCTCTAACTCTAATTAATATATTAAAACATTAAGGATAAACTGGATTTTTGTTCAAAATTATACATTGAAAACATAAAACGACACTTTTTGTGAAACAAAAATAAAACCTCAAAACGACACTTGTTGTGAAACGGATGAAGTATAATCTTTAAATTTATTACTGAATGTTGAAAGGCCGCAACCGATTAGTGGTCTCATGTTTTTATGTTTTAATTCTTTTAATCAAAAATATTTTGTAAATCTAAAAGAAAAAAAAACATCGTGTTTTGAATGCAAAAACGTAAAAAACAAACTATTTAGCATATATTGTAGTTTTAGATCCCGAATTCAGTTTTGTTAACTCTGCTCTTCCGGTTCGGTTAACCAAGCTAGTTATTAACTTATATAATAATGCATGTTAGAAAAAAGTGTAATGGAAAATATAATTTTACCCTTTTTTTAAAAAAACACATAAAATATAATTTAACCTATGAACACAACAAACCAATTCAAATTATAAACCACTAACTATTAAATATAATTTATGTTTAATTTAATTTTTCAAAATGCAGTTGCCGGTTGTGTTGTATATATTTGTATTCTTCATCATATATACTAGATTATATCCCTCCTAATACACGGATAAAAGATAAACTATATTATAATCTAAAATTAATAATTTACATAAATATGATTCTGATAATTAGATTCTAAATTAAGACTCATGTTCAGTTATCTAGAAATTATGTTTTGTAATTCACAACTAAAAATTTTTGAAATTGATTCATATTAACATGGTAAACATTCCCTCTATATAAACAAATTTTAAATCTTGTATAACATAAAACTGGATCAAATTGATAAAATTAATCTCTTTTTAAATAAAAATATTATCTTTTGAAACTTTTAATTGTTCTAACATGTTCAAAAAATTATGTTTTAATGTAATCATTCAGGTTTAAAGTTTATAATTCTGATTTTTTGTCATTTAATTATTATAAAAAAACAATCAAGATAACAAATTGTTATTAATCTAATTTTATATATTATAAATCATACATAATAATTATAGTTTTCATTATTTTTTTGATTTTGTAGATTCTATTTTTTTCTCATACTTTTTATTTTATTAGTTTCCATTTAAATAAACACAACTTTTTTTGTAAGTAACACAAAAAAATTTTCCTAAGTAACACAAATTTTTTTCCGTTTTTGTTATTTTCTCTTTTTAAAAAAAATAAATAACTAACAATAGGAATTTTTTTTTTTTTTAAATATTATTTTCTGTTTTTTACACATATCACAATCTCGTGAGTTGGAATATTAATTTCTGTTTTTATTTTTTTATTTTTATTCAGATTATTACTTTGACTTTGACACATGTCGCGATCTTAATTAAAAATGACACATGTCACAATGTCGCGGTCTTTTTTTAAAAACTCAATCTCTGATTTGAAACTTTTGAATAATATGTGAAAAATAAAGGTGAATATCATAAGATTTTGCAATGCTGGTTCTAATCGACTCAAAAATTAGTTATTTGTTTTATTTAGTTTATCATTCCTATTATTTATGCTAAATCTTATTCACATGTAGTTTTCTTTTCATAACTGTTAGAGTTAATTTACCCTAATAGTAAAATGCACTATATATAACATTATATTTTACAATTCTATCTCTACATTGTTATAAAAATAAGCTTTATTTTATATAACAATATATCTTACACCAATATCATATCTTTGTTTGCAGTAAGTCTAATTTCGGGATGTTTGATTCACAATTTTTGATTTTTTTAATAATTATTTCACTTTTAGTGTGTAAAACACTTTCAAAAACTCTTAAAATCAATCATATATTAATATAATATGTTAAATGTTGGAAAAATACTACAAGAACGAAATAAAAAAATGTTTATATTACCATTGTATTTTATGATTTTATTTATTTATAAAGTTTTTCGATTATCTTTTTCATATTATTTGATTTTGACACACAAATCCCATCAAATTTAATTAAACAATATATATTATATCATTGTGGTTTTAATGGTTTATTAAATACCTCTGTATTAGATTCATAATTTTAAATTCTTATGATCCATATTTTCATCAAACTCGGGTATTACAAAAAATCTATAAATATTTCACTATGCGCAAGGCGCGAATTACTACCTAATATATTTGTATTCTTCATCATATATACTAGATTATGTCTCGCGTAATACGCATGTAAAAAATAAAATATATTAGATTCTAAAAATTAATAACTCATGTAAATATGATCTGTATAATTAGATTTCAAATTAAGACTCATGTTTAATTATCTATAAATTATGTTTTGTAATTCACAACTAAGAAAATTCAAAATTGTTTCATATTTCCCATAAACATGGTAAGCATTTCCTCTATATAAGAGGGTTCCATAAACAAATTTCAAATTGAGAAAATTAATCACTTTTTAAATAAAAATATTATATTTTGAAACTTTTAATTGTTCTAACATGTTTAAACAATTATGTTTTAATGTAATCATTCAGGTTTAAAGTTTATATTTCTGAATTTTTGTCATTTAATTCTTATAAAATAATTATCAAGATAACAAACTGTTATTAATCTAATTTTATATATTATGAATCTTATATAATAATTATAGTTTTCATTATTTTTTGATTTTGTAGTTTTGATTTTTTTCTTTTACTTTTTTTTATTTTATTTTATTAGTTTCCATTTAAATAAAACATTTTTTTTTGCTAAGTAACACAAATTATTTTTCCGTTTTGGTTATTTTGTCTTCTTAAAAATAAATAACCAACAATAGGAAAATTTATATTATTACATTGTCATTTTCCGTTTTTTTACACATCACGATCTCGTGAGTTATAATCTTAATTTCCGTTTTTATTTTTTTTTATTTTATTCAAATTATTACTTTGACACATATCGCGATCTTAATTGGTTGGATCCAATCAGACCAAATTAAGCCGTGATCCAAACATATATCATGTTCGGCTTCTAGTCCAGCTTTAAAAACATTGCATTGCATGATAAAACTATCCTGTTCGGCTTCCAGTGCCAGCTTTAAAAACATTGCATGATAAAACTAAAACTAACATATTGTTTGGGCGTATATCTGTTTCTTAATTTATATTCAGCTAATTTGCTTATTTTAGTCTGATTTGTTACTCTATATACTTCAACATTTCAGCATTTAGTGTGATTTGCTTATTGATTTGACTTTTATCATCCACACTGTCAAATCCCCCCAGAAAAAGAAGATATATCTCTCCATCTATAAAAGGAAACAAGAAATTGTAAAACAAAAAACAAAAAAGGAAACAAGAAATCTTTTCCATTTTGTTGGTCAAGTACAGGGAAACAAGAAATCTCTCTTCTTGATTATTTTCAAATGAAATCCATATATATACATAAACAGATTCTATAGATCGTAGATAAAAAAACACAACTAAGAATACACGGTATGGCGTCGTCTATCTTCGTGATTTCTCTTCTTGTTCTCTCTCTTTCGTCGGCTGTTTTCTCCGATGACGCGTCTTTCCAGAAACTTGAGGTGCCGGGAAAGAGGTCAGGCCCTGAAGCTTTTGCCTTTGATTCCGCCGGCAAAGGTTTTTACACCGGAGTCTCCGGTGGCAAAATCCTCAAGTATACTCCCGAGAATGGGTTTGCCGATTTTGCCCAGATCACCACGATTTCGTAAGTTTCTCCTTTTTAAATCAGTTTCTTGATTAGGGTTACCTTTTGATGATTATGCCTCTTGTTTCAAGAAAAAATGGAGTTTAATCAGTTTCTTAATTATGATGATTCCCAAGGTCACATCTTTTGGTGATTATGCGATCAAGACAATTGGAATTTAATGGTTTTATTATCATTAGATATCAACTGTAATATTAAGACATGTCTTTGTGATCATTGTCTTTGAATTGTTATGCTCTATATATTTAGCTTTTGAAAAACCCTCTTCTGGTTTAAAATTTTAATTGGTTTGATTACTATAGGAATACGTCATGGTGCAACGGAGTAGTTGGAACCGTATTGGCCGGGAAATGTGGCCGACCTGCTGGGATAGCCTTCAACTCGAAAACAGGTGACCTTTACGTCGCTGATGCTCCCTTGGGTCTTCACGTCATCTCTCCTGCGGGAGGTTTGGCTACAAAGATCGCCGAGAGTGCCGACGGAAAGCCCTTCAAGTTTCTCGACGGTCTCGACGTTGATCCCACCACCGGCGTCGTCTACTTCACTTCATTCAGCTCCAAGTTCAGCCCCAGGTAGAGTATTTTTGGGACTAATTTTAAAGGTATTTCTCTAAAAATATTTGTTATTGAATTAATGAGATACTAATTCTTGTTGGTAATGCAATGCAGCGAAGTGTTTGTCGCAGTAGGATTAAAAGACGCGACCGGAAAGCTCTTCAAATATGACCCAGCGACCAAAGCAGTGACTGTATTAATGGAAGGTCTAAGTGGTGCTGCTGGTTGCGCTGTGAGCTCAGATGGTTCGTTCGTGCTGGTTACAGAGTTCATAAAGAGTAACATCAAGAGGTATTGGATCACAGGACCCAAAGCTGGAACTATTGAAAACTTCTCAACTTATGTCTCGAATCCCGACAACATCAGGAGGATTGGCTCTACTGGAAACTTCTGGGTCGCTTCGGTCGTGAACAAGGTCGTCGTGCCCACGGACCCTTCAGCGGTCAAGATTGATTCTAATGGGAAAGTGCTTCAGTCCATTTTCCTCAAGAATGAGTTTGGGAACTCTATGATCAGCGAAGCCAACGAGTTCGACGGCAAACTTTACATTGGAACTCTTACTGGACATTTTGCCGGAGTTATGAAACTTTAAATTCATGGTTTTTAATTAGATGGTTACCATTTTTGTCATCTCGTTGAAATGACCTTTAATTTATATAATCCATAATAAAGTTATAATAATCAACTCAGTTTCCGTTCCTTCTCAATTCAAAATTTTGTGATCACATTTCCATTATAATCAATTTTCACGGCGCCGAAAGGTCCGTGACTCATTATAATATCAACTATCTAGCTGTTAATGTTGATTGCAATTATTTGATTTGCTAATGACTCGTTTTAGTCTGATCAGTTATTGTGGATTGGAATTATTTGACTTTTGCTTCCAATAAAATATGTCAAAATTGGATCCGAACACGTATTACCCGAAAAAATAGAACCCATCTATCTAACATTTTACCACTTTGTTTCAAGATGATCGATTCTTCTATGAACTTTGAGTCATTTTCGTCGTGACAAATGTCTAAATCTTTATGTTACAAACTTACAGTTAAAGTCAACTCCAACGGTAAAATGTCTCAGACAATTCCTGTGGAAGGTAAGTCTTTCCGGTTCATGTTGTAATTTTTTTTTTTTTTTTTTGGCTTTTTTCCTCAAGAGTCAACATTCGTTACCATTTATATCTTTAAATTAGGATTCTACGTCAAAAAAAAAATATATATATATAGGATTCTCCATTTCCCCTAAAATCTTCCATTTATTACAAGAAAGATAAATTTACTAGAATAAAGATAGATATACGCGTATATCAAAAATAAAAAGTTAATATAGAATTTGAAATGCACACACGTTACCTAAACTTTGTTATATTACCTGCAGAAACAATCATCATTATACCGATGAAGTAAGATACTAGAATGAGACCCGATTATATACTGGTACATTCATTTTGACCATTCCAATATATCATAAAATCTAAGTAATCTCAAAACAAAACGTTGAAACATTACACGTAATATTTGACCACTATATCAGATAAATAATGTAATAATGGAATAGTAGAATGATTCAATAGTGATATATAATATTTAAGTTAAAACATATTTTTTGCATAATAATCATAAAACGTTAAAGATAGTTTAATATCGTTTTATTTTTAGATATATTCTTAACACATTTAAGAATTATTTTTTGAAAACGTGAAAATATTATGAATGTTAAGTATAATTAAAAATAATGAAATCACTTTTAAAACAAAAATACGTAAAAAATGGTAATATAGACGTATGAATGTTAAGTATAAGATACCCCATATTTTCATCAATATTCTTCTAAAACAAAAATACGTAAAAAATGGTAATATTATGAATGTTAAGTATAAGATACCCCATATTTTCATCAATATTCTTCTAAAATTAACATAATATAGACGTATATTGTTCCATATAATCAATTTTTTTTTGACATCTTCCATATATTCAATTAATTACTAAGTTTAGTCTGATTCGCTGCTCTATATATAAATATTAAACTCTATAAATGCTTGAATGAATACAAAAGAAGAAATCTTAATAAAATAAATTTTCAAAAAAGTAGAAAAATCATCAAATCTATAAATATACAAATTACAAACCTCATCTGATAACAAAAACACAACCAAGAAAAATTATGACGTCGTTTGTCTACGTGATTTCTCTTCTTCTTATTCTCTCTCTTTCTTCTGCGGTTTTCTCAGACGCTGCTACGTCTTTCCAGAAACTTCCGGTGCCGGGAAAGAGGACCGGCCCTGAAGCTTTCGCCTTTGATTCCACCGGAAAAGGTTTCTACACCGGAGTCTCCGGTGGTAAAATCCTCAAATATCTACCGGGGAAGGGTTACGTCGATTTTGCCTATATCACGGTATCCTCGTAAGTTTGTTTTTGTTATATCTCCAAGATCACAAACTTTTGTTATAAACATAGAAAACATGGCAGGAAAGAACAATCGCAGATCAAATGACATCAGAATTCTTGTCAAATAAAACGAATATTTTGATATTTGCAAATCCTTAAGAAAATTATCTTTACGTTTCACGTACAAAATACGAATTAAGTAAAGATTAAATTGGAAATCATACTTGACACGAGATATATAGTTGACATTGACAAACCTTTGTTGTACTCTGAGCTTGTCATTTCAAATTGATTTCAGGAAGTCGCAATGGTGCGACGGAGCACTTGGAACCGCTTACATCGGAAAATGCGGCCGGCCGGCGGGAATTGCCTTCAACGACAAAACAGGAGAGCTCTACGTCGCCGATGCTCCATTGGGTCTCCACGTCATTTCTCGCGGCGGCGGTTTGGCCAAGAAGATCGCCGATAGTGTTGACGGCAAGCCCTTCTTGTTTCTCGATGGTCTCGACGTTGATCCCACCACCGGCGTCGTCTATTTCACTTCCTTCAGCTCAAAATTTAGCCCTGGGTAAACTTTTATTGTTTTTTATTATTATTAAATAAGTATAAAACTATCACATAAAACAGTAATTCAACAAAAAAAACTATCACGTAAAACAAAACAAATATAGTATTTTAATACAAAAAATCATCGTATGTTTTTCCTTTGAAAAAATATTTTCTTTAATTATACCAAATCTCGTTTTAGCGTGTTTCTTTCATAAAAAGATTGTTTAGCTTATACTATAAACTTTGTAACAATTTCATCCACACTAGTTAATTTAGCATATTAACTAGAGTCTAATGGTGGTATTATATAGATTTTGCTTGGAGAACGATTTTTTAATAATAAAAGAATATGATATAATTTCTTCGCTTTTTTTATAAAGATCTTTTGACCCAACACCTCTTGAACTTGTATTACTGGTTATGCATACAGGGATGTGTTGAAAGCAGTTGCAACAAAAGACGCTACTGGAAAACTCTTCAAATACGATCCATCAACGAAGGTCGTGACTGTATTGATGGAAGGTCTAAGTGGCTCAGCCGGATGCGCCGTTAGCTCAGACGGCTCCTTCGTGTTGGTTAGTCAGTTCACGAAAAGTAACATCAAGAGGTATTGGATCAAAGGACCTAAAGCTGGCTCTTCCGAAGACTTCACTAACTCGGTCTCGAACCCTGACAACATCAAGAGGATCGGTTCTTCCGGAAACTTTTGGGTTGCTTCGGTCGTGAACACAGCCACCGGACCAACAAACCCGTCGGCGGTTAAAGTTAGTTCTGATGGTAAAGTGCTTCAGACAATTTCTGTAAAGGATCAGTTTGGTGATACTTTGGTCAGTGAGGTTAACGAATTCAAAGGACAGCTTTACGTCGGAACACTCTTTGGACCTTTCGCCGGGATTCTTAACCTTTAAAAGTAACTATTATATTTCTTAGTTTGGGTTTTAGAAATAAAAGTGATTGTTTATGAATAAACCGTTGATCATATAGATATCCGGTTCATGTTGATTCTATTATAATAAAGATGATTATTATTGTTTGAAGATGGTTTTGGCTACGAATTATAGTACGTGAACAGTAATTGAAATAGTTTCATTAGTTATATTCGGATTAGCTGGAAAGGTGGTCGGGTTCACGTGAGAAAGAGACGGATTAAAAGACGCAAATTATTCTTAACAAAATGAATTGCTAAATTTAATTAGTGAAAAATGTACAGAAACGACAAAAGTCTTGTGACTTATGTCGAAAATAGCATCTAAATTAATCAAGAACCGGTCAATAACCATTGACGAACCGGTTGAGATCCAATTAAACCGAAGATAAACCATGTGCGTGTATAAAAACGATATGTTTCTGCATGTGATGCATTGATGAATCAGAATGTTGCAAACACAGAGAGTCGCAATCCTCTGCTTTTTGCTGATTCTCTTCTCATCCCACTCCCTTGTCTCCTCCCTTCAAACCTTCCAGAAGATTCCGTTGCCACCGCAAATCTCCGGACCCGAAGCTTTCGCTTTCGATTCTCATGGTGGAGGACCTTATACTGGAGTCTCCGGCGGCAAGATCCTAAAATACCAGGGGCCAAAACTTGGCTTTGCAGAGTTCGCTTATATTTCACCAATCGCGTATGTTCTAATTCAATATGTATACGCATACATAGATACATACACATGTTTTGTAATAGTTTATGTCTAATTCACAGGAACAAGTCACTGTGTGATAAAGCGATTGGGTCTTTTCTTGGTAACATCTGTGGTAGACCGGTCGGTTTAGCTTTCAACGAGATAACCGGAGATTTGTACATAGCCGATGCATTCTTAGGTTTGTACATGGTTTCACACCGTGGTGGCCAAGCCAAGCGCCTAGCCGATAGCGCAGGCGGTTTTCCTTTTCGGTTCCTTGACGGGTTGGATGTAGATCCGGTGACTGGTTTTGTTTACTTCACATCTTTCAGCACAAGATTTGGCCCCAGGTTAATGGAAAATTGTTGTGATTTGGTTTTTTACCGGTTCGGTTAATTTGTCTACCGGTTTTGTACCATAATTTTTTTTTTTTACAGTCAACTTGTCTTGGCGGTTGCTGTTAAAGATGCGACGGGGAGGCTCTTTAGGTACGATCCAAAGATTAAAAACGTTACCGTTTTGTTAAGCGGTTTGAGTGGTTCTGCCGGATGCGCCGTGAGCTCCGACGGAGAGTTTGTTCTGGTGGGAGAGTTCTTGAGGAATCGGATCTTAAAATATTGGATCAAGGGTCCAAAAGCCGACACGTGGGAGATTTTCGTTCCTTCGATCCCGGGTCCCGACAACATAAGGAGAACAGACGGTGGAGATTTCTGGGTTGCCTCAAACTCCGTGAAGCTTATTGTGGTCCCCACCGAGCCGTCAGCTGTGAAAATCAATCCCGGCGGTGAGATTCTCCAGCGTATATCTCTTGGAGAATATTACGGAGATACACTAGTCAGTGAAGTGAATGAATTTAAAAACATTATTTACTTGGGAACACTTACGACCAATTTTGTTGGAAATTTGTAATGAGAAAATCTCTCAAAAATTACAGAGCTTTTTTTTTTTTTTATCGAGAAGCACAAGTTAAACTATTGATGAGTTGTCGAATGATTTAACCATTTTTTAATAACGTATTCCTTCACTTTCTTTTCGTTGTCTCCAAATATATTACACAATGCCTTGACGTAGTAAGGTGTGAATTCTCCGTTCAATTTCAAGAAATACATGATGACTCGTGTCTCGTCTCTGCATAATTCATCTGCCACTTCGAAATGAGATGTTTTGGGTTTGTTTGAAAGAGAAGGAGAAAGCGATTGAGCGATGTATATTCTTATGCAAGTTTCCACAGGGTTCTTCTTGATTAACAAGATGTTTCTTTTTATGCAAGTTAAGCTATCGATGAGCTTCTTCGAATAATTCAACCATTTCTTAGTAATGTATTCCTTCACTATTTTTTCGTCGCCTCCGAATACATTGCACAGTGCCTTGACGTAGTAAGGTGGAAACTTTCCGTTCAGTTTCAAGAAGTACATGATGATTCGCGTCTCGTCTCTGCATAATTCGTCTGCCACCTCGAACTGAGATGTTATGGGTTTGTTTGAAGGAGCAGTAGAAAGAGATTGGGCAATGTTTCTTCTTATGCAAGCTTCCACATGGCTCTTCTCGGCTAAGGAGATTGTAGGTCTTCATTATTGCTTCCTGGTTTATCTTTGTGTTATAAGAGAGAAAAGTGCATGTCATATATATATGTTAGAGATTAGCTGAAACTGTAAATTGCCAAGACCTGAAACTTGTTTCATATTAACTTCATGTTTCATCGGTTTTACCTTGATATCACTTTAATTTCATTTATGAAGTTTTATTAAGTTTAGTCTTAAAGATGGTTCTTTAATTACTGATCAAATGAGATTCGGTCAATGCCGGTCCAATGTTTTGGGATGTCTTAGGGGGTGATTGGTAAGTGCTTTGAGGGCTGTGTGCAGCACTTTTACACTCTACAGCACTAAAATCAAAGCAATCAAGCTTTGGTTTCATTTTTGAAACTCACAGCTTCTGTAACACTTTTTGACTCTCAAGTGAAATTTTTCCACAACACATATTTTAGTGCTTTGAGAATAATTCTTCTCTCATAATTTTTTTTTCTTGGTCACGTCTCTCATAATTTCTTTTTCCAACAAATAACTATAATTTTAATAACATACATAGTTCTAATTAAATGGAACCTAATACATCTTATGCATGATTTCAGACACATATTATATATATATGCATATGTATTTATATTTTATTATTAAATAGTAACATATAAATAAATGAACATCTTAAAAATTATCATATGTTTAAATTATATTATTTATATTTTTCACAAATTATTGATATATTTATTATTTTAATTGAAAAATAGCATGTTAATTGTTATAAGTTCTATTTTCTTGTTTATTAATATTAAATATTTTGTAATATAAACAAAAAATATTAATTTACAACATATAGCTGATATTTATCAATTAGACTTTCAGTTTTTAAAAAACCACAACGGTTGGAGGTTGGTTTCACCCCACCTGATATTTATCAATCAGGCTTTCACTTTTTAAAAAGGTACAACCAAAATCCTACAGCAAAAATCCTACAACAAAAAAAACCTACAGCAAAAAAACCACAGCAAAAAACCCAGAGCTACAGCTCTTACCAATCGGACCCTTAGGCAAATTTTTAAAACGTACCTATTTCTTACATTATATAAAAATCACAACTAATAATAATATAAAAACTCAGTTTAAATTTTTTTATAAAATAACCCAACACCATAAACCGTTTACGAGGCGTTCCTCGTAGCTATCAGAGGCAAAGGTGGTGACACCATGTTTTTTTACATATATCTCGGTAAGAAAAAAAACAGTAAATATTTTTTTTTATTATTGAAATATGACTATATGTGCATTTTTACTTACAATATCATTCATTAAACTCACATAATCGAGTTTTTTTTTAACAATGGTTTTTTAGCAATATTTAGACCAACTACCAATATTATTATAAATTTAAATTCTATCGAAAATCCATCCTATGTCATTTAGTTAGTTGATAACTTTAAAAATATAATAAAATCGCCGCTATTAAAAACATATTAAACATTATGTTTCTGATAATTGAAAATATGTTTAGTCAATATGCTAAAGTAATAAAAATTCTAATAAAATAATAATAATTTTAAAAAATAACTTGTAAGGTGTAATGTATGAAGCCAATATAGAAACCATAAAAGCTAAAAGACCACCTAAGATTTGACATTTGAACAATATGCCGACATATTCTACTCAATTGCCAAATATATTTTTTTCAAGATTAAGCTAAAATAACTTGGTGCAGATCCATAATGTATACATCGAACCATACAAAAAAAAAAGTTCCTCCATGATTTTTTATTTGTGAAAAATACAAAACATAGAATATGTCGGCATATTGTCCACAAATATTGCTAAAAAACTTTACCAATATTAATTATGACTATAAAAAACGTACAATTTTTGCACTTATAAACATTAATAAAAGGTCTATTCGATCCATTTGAGCTTGAACTCCCTGGGTGCAAATTGTTGTAAAATCCCATATTTCTTGACCTCAGTGCGGGCTAGTAAAAAAAATGTTATGGGAAGTAGCAATAGTTGGCTCACAAGCCTAGATACCATTTTCATAGCGCATATCATGCAAAATGTCCAAGATGGCATCGCGTCTTACCGGAATCACAGCTTTATCGACTTAGTACGACTGGTGAGAAACACTCTTGCACACTGCCAGCAGCTTCTGAGAGATATGAAGGTTTGTTCTCATAACACATATTGCAAACACATATACACGAGCCTAACTATTTTGAATATTTTTGATGTCTCAGACACCTGTGAGAAATTGACAAGGGGGAATTCTTGAGTACTTCGCTAGGAAGTTCCCACGTTTGATGGTGGAAGTCCACAAAATCGTCTCCAATCACTTCAATACAGATGATGATTTCAAATCCTACTTCCAAGACTAAACACCATCTAAAATAACAAAGGTTAGTGCTTTGTTATATTTATCTTGTTTGGTAATTCTTCAGCTTTGTGTTAGGTCTGTGAGAATAACAGTTATGTTCAGAAATAACATCATCTTGTTTGGTAACTCTAAGTAACTTATATTCAGCCAAATCGAGCACATGCATGATCAAGTACAAATACATTTCCTTCAGTCTTGGAAAACAAGTTACAAAATATAATATTTTCTATTTAGAAACATTAACGGCTTCAATGTTGATTTTGCATATTACTCTTTTCTCAAAACAGAAATGTGGAGGGAAGAAGGCTTCTGGCAGCATCGGCAGTTCTTGCGCTAAAGATTTATATTTCTCAGCTCTTTGGCAATCTATATTGATATACTCTTGAAAATGTTTTGCGGCTCCTGAGAGAAACTATACTCTAGTCTTGAATAGATCTCATGTGGGTGTTAAAAAGCTTGTTATTCAGATTAATCTGCTATGTAGAGGCAAGCATCATCTAAAGCTTTAGTGAGTTTCACAAACTTTTCGGTGTTTCTTTGGGTTGCATTTTCTCTTATAGATTTGAGTGTTGACGAGTGTGATTCTTTCGTCTTAAAACTTTAAATACTATTAGATGAGTATCTGCGCTATGCGAGGATTTTTATGTCTAAAATATGTTCCCACAATATTTTTTTGTTATATTAGTTTTATTGTTTAGAATTTAACATTGTTTGTATGTGGACATATAGTTTGATAGTAAATATTTATTTGATTACTTTTGTATCTTGTGGTATAAGTACCATTCTTAAGTTTTCAAATTTTTAGGACTCCAAATTGTCCATGTTTTTGCACCCTTCTAGATATAATATATTCTTGTTTTTGAATTGTGTTTGCTAATTTTTTTTAGCCTTATAATCACACATGATTATTGTCGTTGACAAAATAAAATAAAATATATCACACATGATTCTCATACCGTTTAGGTTCATCTTTGCAATTTGTCTCAACAAAGATTAGTTTTTATACTGAATTTTCAAGATTAGTTTTTATACTGAATTTTCAAGATTAGTTTTTATACATAATTTTCATGATGTACGTTCTTCCTCTTATTCACCAATGCAATATACTATTTAAAGATTTTTTTTTCGGCTATGTAAAAGTTTTTTATGCTTAGATTGTAAGGAAGAGACGAACACATGCTTAATGTGTAATAGAGTTTTTCTTTTTATATTTGTAACTATAATCGACAAAGTTACACACTATTTTACTCAAAAAACTTTTGCAAATGATTTCTCCAATAACCGGACTAACTAAATAATGGAGTCATCGACATTGCTTATTCTGCTCTGAACTAAATATCATACAAGGAACTACAATTTTATAACCTATAAAATGACCAAAATCACTATCAACGTAACTATCACAAGACTCTTACCATTACGATTCTCTTTAGTCTCTTCACATAGAAAATGTAGCATAGTCTCCAAACCAAACTCACATGCTTGTGCATAACAACAGAGAGGTGCACTTCTACACCAGCTTTCTCTCTTTAATAACATATTTTAGTTTTTTGTATTTACACCTCTCAATCAGGCGTGTAATATATTTATTTTTTCATCGTTGATGCTGTCGAAAATAGGCAACCAGAATCCTACATGTTTTCAAAAACCTTCAAGATCGAACATCAAGAACTCTAGCTTCTCGGGTTTATCCTCCACATCTAATGCACTCGAAGTATGGATAAGATCAAACACATTGTCGTCGAAAGAAAAGTGATGATAAGTATATTTTTCGACATGAAGTCATCTTGTATGAAGTTCTATGTCTCTGTACCTGCCAAAACGTTACAAAATTGTAAGGTTGGGATTGAGGTACATGCCAGAGCATCTTCTTAAATTCTGCATTCATTTGCATTGCATTAATGGTAAGAAGTAAAAAACAGAGTCATTATAAGCATGTTTCAGCTTAGGGTCCACTCTGGACTTCTTTTTGTGAGGTCCATGTTTGGAGATGTTTGGCTATGCGAAGTTGTCTTGCTTTTCAGTATATCGCCCATGATTAGTGTAGGAAACTATAAGATAGAATAATATTAAGATTTGCTTACGGTAGGCACTTCTCATGAACGTCTTTGAAGAATTCACAGATGAATGGAGCAGAAAGTTTCATTATGAGCACCTGTCAGATATGTGAGCATGTCAGGATCTTTCATATTAAAGACACACTGGTCTGGGAGAAAGATCAGTGAGCGTGGTTTTCGTGAAGGATCATATCTTGTTTACCTTGTTGTTTGCAGTGGCATGTTCACATACCAGCGGAATGGATTCTGGTGATACTGTAAGGAAGAACCCAACAATGTAGTAGAACTTGGCCTTCTCAACTGCCAAAGGAAAGAAACATGTTTCACAAAAATCTCAGAGGATTCTGACATGTGAAACTATCCAATCTCAGAGAGCAAACTATGATACAAAGTTCGAGAAAATGAGTTTTTACCTAGAGCCCATTTCTCATGCTTCTGTAGGTGTTCAACCTTGTAACAATTTGCAGCAGAAAGATTCGTGATAAGAGACCTCCAAAAAGGGAGACATGCCTCAATAAAACTCAACATAAGGAAATCCTAAGTTAAATCAGAAGCAGACACAGAGACTGATTCTAGACTGACCTTTCCTATTTTTCGGCTTTTGAAAATAGGTCCCTAATATAACCGAATTTCAGTTTGTTTCAAACGATTATGAAGTTTCTTATTAACTTCATGTTTCCTCGGTTTTAACTTGATATCAATTTAATTTCATTTATGAAGTTTTATTAAGTATGGTTTTAAAAATGTTTCTTTAGTTACATATCAAATGAGATTCTGTAAAATTATTGGCTCTACAGGGAAGGTTGGAATCATCGGAGAGAGCTGAGATAATCTCTAAGAAGATCAATAATAGGAGTTGCTAAAGAATCTCGGCCAAGTTGCTGAAACATAATTCCGTCCATTCGAGCTTGAACTCCCTCAGTGACAGTTAATTCATCGAGTAATCCTTTCAATGTTTTGTCCACTCCAATCACCGAGCTTCCAATACCGCTTAAGATATCTGGTAGTGATGTAGAAGGTCTCGAAATCTCGACAAGAGTAACCTGAATTTACCACAAGAAAAAACAAAGTATCTAATGTAAGCTACTTTGTGCTGTCTTGAGATATAGAGATTAGTTAAAAAGATGAGTTCACTGAAGCAAATGAGATTTTTTAGAGGCGAACATTCTTATGAAGAGGAATATTAGCTTTCTGCTTAGCGATGGCTATAGCTCGGGAAAGCCCGCCAAGAGCATCGACTAGACCACGAGAATGTGCATCCTTACCGGTCCAGACTCTACCTTGTGCTACTTCTTCCATCTTGTCAACCTAAGTACATGCCAGAAAAAAATATTAGTCTCGAAAAGGCATTAAAGAATAGTAATACATGAAAGAACATATACAGGCATTGATCTTGATAAAGCTGCTTTATCCCGGAAAAGCTGATATGCATGTTGTGCAGACTTCCCAAACAGTTCAGCTTCCTCTAGCCTGAAAACACAATTGTGTGTTTTGTTTTTAATTGTGAATCGAAGGAACATACACGTTCTTACAGAGCAGTCTCAAATATCGAATTTGACAACAACAAAAACCAAATTGGCATCAATTGGATGACAAAAGAAGTCTTAGACGATTAGAGCCTAACAAGGTATACTCGTTGTGTTAAATGGAATGAGGCCGCTTACTTTAAAGGTCTCTCCTCAGCCCCCAGAAGCTCAGCATATTTTCCTCTAGATATAGTTTCCTTGTTGAAGCCAATCTTTTCATATAGTTTAGCCAAGGTAAATCTTGCTGCAACAAGAAGAACAAACAAAAGCAATCAAGCATGGCGAGGGTGAAAGAGATAGTAGTACAAAGATGCAGAGCACACAACTTTCTCTTTGGAAAGTAGACAAAGTAAGATCACCTGTGACAACTCCAATTGAGCCAGTTAATGTCAAATTTTCAGCAACAATGGTGTTTGCAGCCATTGCCATGTAATAGCCTCCGCTTGCTGCCACATCTGACATTGATGCGATGACGGGTTTTGTTTCAGCCAGTAGTTTGATCTCCCTCCACATTCTGTGTACCAATACGTAGTATTATGATAAAGCCTAGAAGATTTTCCAAAGCTATCTAAATGCAAATCCTAAAATGACCGCTATCATATTTGTAAGTTACTGAACACTCGATAGCATTCTTAATCCATTCTCTTGAATTAATTAGGAGAGGGCTTCAACCCCAAACTTCCATAGATGAACCTGAGTTCATCATGTTAAAAGGTGAAGTCAAACCATCCATGACATGTTAAATCATACGAGTATATTCAAGGTACAATTACACAGCATTGAAGATCAACGTAAACGACTTACAAATCAGAAGCGAGTGCATCGCCTCCTGGACTGTCAATTCGGATGATGGCAGCCTTATATTTCTTGGACTCTTCAAAAGAAAAGAGGAAACAGAAAGTTTTGAGCTGCTGTTGAAGAACACAAAAGAATATTTGTAGAAGAAAACATTACAGAAAAAAAAAAAAAACAGACCTACCTCTTACACTGCGGATCTTCTCAATTAGTTGTTCTGCAATAATAGCTGAACCAGGAGTGCTTAGCGGACCCTTAACCCGAGAAATGCTTCCCCCTGCTCTAATAATAGCTATCTGATCTCGACCGCCGCTTAGACCAAGAGTCCACTTCCTAACACCTGAGTACTTCCTGCATAAAGTATATCAATCGAGAATATCTGCATGTTACTAGCCCGTAAAATTTATAAAACTGTGAGGCTAAAAGGGAACAGTAGAAGAAAATCCAAAAAAAAAATTACGCAACAGAAAATCCCAAAAAAAAGTTACGCAACAGAAAATCTGAAGTCAATTGAGTATATGCATAATACTAGTTACTAAAAAGCTCGCAAAACATTTATATCTCCCACAGTGAGATCCAAAAGAGAAGAAATATATGATCTACATTTTGTCGGGTTAAGATCTCTAGTCGGTACTGCCACAAGATATTCATTTCTCCAACACACTAACTCTAATTCAAGATTACCCAATAATGTAGGAACCACCTAGGGGCTAGGACCCATTATGTATATAGTACCCAGTAGTACAAGGCTTGAGCCAATTGTACATGCAAAGATAATAGCTCTAGATTCAGTAAGCCTAAATTTGACAGTTCCATATAGTAAGAGTTAATTACTTGTAATCAACAGTAGGAAGCTTTTTGTCTTTTTCGACTCCAAGCCTCTCTTTCAGCATCGATATGACCTGCAGGAACATTTAAATTGAATGATATATATCAGAAACAGTACGGGGGCAGTATCTAATTCTCTTTTGAATAGGTTTATTAGGGAGTCTTTATAACTACTGTAAATAATCCAGGATACCAAAAAGATCCAAAAGGAAAAGTTCATGATAAATGATGAAATAACAAGGATCATCACTTCGGGCTTTTGCGATTACGTAGAAGGTATTGAATCCCATCTACAATAAGAGAATAGAAATTGTATTACCTCATCATCATACCGAATATCCTTTATCAGCCCCTCTTCCTTTAGCTTTTCAATTTCGTAAACTCCTTGATTGATGAAACTCTCAACATCTTCTCGCTTTTTTCCTGCATAGTTCTAAGCAGAAGCCACTCAGGAGAGAACTGAACTGTTAAAACCATAACAACATTGTGAACAAGTCTTGCACCTGTTGAATTAGAAACACCATCCAACCAATTTGCATAAATGTTATCAAGTAGCACGCTCAGCATCTCATAATTCTCCTCGGATATATTTTTGCGAGAAAGCTGATCTCCAGCACTTTTGTATTTTCCAATTCTTTGAACTTGAGGTTCAATCCCCACTTTCTCGAAGACACCTACATTTTTGAAAAATATTTAGTTAACGATAAATGTACTGCTTTGTATCTGTCATATACAGCTTTAAGACCTTCACTGACGAGAATGGGAGTTGAGATGCAATCACGTAAAAGAAACAAAAGAGGGCGAGTAAAGGTTCGACAAAAGCTGTCTCAATAATGCAGGATGGTCCACACAGAGTATGTATGACTGCATAGAATTCTGTATGATATAGAACATAGAACAAACTTCTAACTTCTAAGTACTATTTTTTTATCTGATCAATTGAGCCAAAGACGATAGAATGCTTACCTCCAAGAAAAGATGCTTGAACAGTCAAACCATACAGAAAGGAATAGGCACTAGGCGGAGCATAGAGCTCATTGCATGCACAGCCAAGATAATATTCCTTTAGTCCACATATGTTGATATACCCAACAATGAATTTACCTGAGAAAGATGTGTTTGCTTAGCTCATAGAAAGCATGTGAGAGCTAGAGAGAGAATGAACTTCCAACTCTAAGAAAAATCATGAAAAGCGGATCTGATATATAATAGGGAGTGTAGAGTCATGAGCTACCTGATTTCTTAAAATCCAAAATATGCCTTCGAATTTCTTCAACTTTTCCCCATCCACAACTCAAAGGCTCAATGTGAAGGTAGACTCCAGCAATACGAGGATCATATGCAGCTTTCACGAAATTTTCAGAGATCTGGGGCAGGGAAAGCCCTGAAGAGAAACGGCTCTTTAGCTGATCAGAGATCTGGAAATAGGAAAAACAAAGATCGAAAGAATCTCAAACCTCACTCTAGATACAGAGGAATATAACAAGAAACTATTCCCAAAACCAAAAAAACAAAAAATCACAACAATGGAAAATTTGATGTTCACTGAAAATCGCAACCCGGAATCAGAGAACAACAGTCCTACTACAAATATCAGGCGTATAAGAAGGACACAAATGAGAAGAGAAGAGGAAACAAATGACGAAACCTGGCCTCGCAATGTCATGGTCAAGACGCTTCCCTTGCGAACACGGTGCCAAGGATAAGCAACTAGCATCCGCAACTTCACAACAAAACTCTCCCACGCGTTCCTATCCTCATAAACCATTTCTCCGGTAGGATAGTCCTCATCGCTCTCCCGAGATACTCCATCCTGCTGCTCTTTCTCCATCTCCGCCGAGGAAGCAGGTGAATCGTCGAAGGCACGAGCCGAGAATCTCCGACTGTACAGAAAACGAAGACGAGGGCCGATATGGGATGGATACGAATCCGAGGAGGAGAATTGGGAATGCACGAGGAGAGGTCTTCTGTATAAAGCCGACGCGGAGACAATTGACCAACAGCTGCTAAATCTAGGTACTACATGAGGCGCGTGAAGAAGTAGTAGCTTCGCCATTGTTTCTGTGCCTCTTCTCCTGCGAAGTTTCGTTCCAGTGGAAGAAAAAGAGAAGAAAGAGGATTGAGAAGGTATACTTTCTTCCACGTCGTCGCTGCTTCACCGTGAGTGACGTGTGACGGTCAAAGTCGTTACGTGGACTGACTGCTCGCAATGATTCGCTAATCCATTTTCGGTATAGTTCGGTTCATTTGAATCTGAGGATTATGAACCGAAGTAGAAACCGAAATTAATTTTAATTTCTGGTTACGTTAACCCGTGTTAGTTTTATCTCCGGTTTTCTGGTTATCCTTAACCACAAACAAATGTTGCATACTCCGTCACGGCTAGGGATGTAAATATGGGCTCAAATTTATAGGGTTAGCCCGGCCCTATATAAAAAATTAAGCCCTAAACCCTGTATTTTATAATAGGGCTAAAAAGGGTTCAATTTACAGGGTTAAGTTTTTTACAGAGCTAACTTTTTAACCCAATTTTTTTAAATAAAAACCTAAACAACACCAAAATCAAATGTGTAAACCAAAATCATTTTTTTCCGCCAAAAACGTAAAATTCGTTTTCTTGCCAAAAACGTAAAATTCCGTTATTCCGCCAAAAACGTAAAATAACATTTTCCCGCCAAAAACGTAAAATTCCGTTTTTCCGCCAAAAACGGAAAATCCCGTTTTCCCGCCAAAAACGTAAAATCTCGTTTTCCCGCCAAAAACGTAAAATCTCGTTTTCCCGCCAAAAACATAAAATTCCGTTTTCCCGCCAAAAACGTAAAATTCCGTTTTCCCGCCAAAAAACGGAAAATCCCGTTTTCCCGCCAAAAACGTAAAATTTTATTTTCCCGCCAAAAACGGAAAATCCCGTTTTCCCGCCAAAAACGGAAAATCCCGTTTTCCCGCCAAAAACGGAAAATCTCGTTTTTTCGTCAAAAACATAAAATTCCGTTTTCCCGCCAAAAACGGAAAATCCCGTTTTCTCGCCAAAGAGTGAAATTATGTTTCCCGCCAAATACGTTAAATTTTGTTTTCTTGCCAAAACATTAAATCTTGTAAAATCTTGTTTTTGTTAGAGAATCAATCTCATAAGTTTATCATATTTTGACGGGAATGAAAAGTCAACTTGAAGGTTTTTTTTTTTTTTGAATTCTTTCTTATGGGAAAAAAAAAAACCATTTCATGGTTGGGCTAACCCTGGTTTAGCCCATTTTTATATAAATTACAGGGTTAAAAAAGGGTCAGGCTCACCCAAAGTTGGGTTATAACATTTAGGGCTGACCTGGGCTGAAAACCTTTAATTTTAGATCAGGGCTCACGGCGAACTAGGCAGATTAATTGGTTTCCCGGTGGCTTCTTAGTTTCTACGAGAGAGAGAAAGACGGAAAGATATCGGCGTGACCTCGCTGCGTACCCGTTCATCTCAGCGACGATATTTCTGGGGTTTTCAGTTTTGAATCAGAACCACTATCCTATGGTGTTTTAGGGCTTATATCTGATGAGAATCTACTGAGTAAGATGGCGAGGAAAGCTAGCAATAGCCTGTTTCTCGAAGAATGGTTAAGGGTTGTGAGTGGAAGTAGTATATCTGGTAGTTTGGTGAAGCAGAATCCTGCTCCGTCCGCGAGGTCAATTATTCAGGCATGGTCTGAGATTCGCGAATCTCTCCAAAACCACAAGTTTGATGATACACGTTACCTTCAAGCTTTGAGAGCTCTGGTCAGCTCTGAGAACACTGTCCATGTCGCAGATCCACAAGCAAAGCTTCTTATTTCCATATTAGCTCTACGAGATGTTTCTCTTCCGTCTGAGTCTTGCACACTTGTTCTTAGGCTACTCTATGTGTGGATTAGGAAGTCATTTCGACCGTCTCAAGCCCTTGTTGGTTCAGCGGTTCAGGCCATTCGTGGCGTTCTTGATGACAGGCGTATTCTCCAACCAGCCTTAGTAGCGCAAAGCGTTCTAGTCGCTGGTGCGTTTGCGTGTGTTCCTTCTCTGTCAGGAGACTTGAAACTTTTATGCTTGGAATTGCTATGCAGGGTTCTGGAAGAAGAGTACTCACTGGTGGGATCTCAAGAAGAACTTGTTCCTGTAGTGCTTGCAGGAATCGGGTATGCTTTATCTTCTTCCTCAGTTGTTCATTACGTCAGGCTATTGGATTTCCTGTTTGGGATTTGGCTGAAAGACGAGGGTCCTCGTGGCTGTCTCACTCATGGTCTGATGATTCTTCATATGATCGAGTGGGTTGTTTCAGGTTATATGAGGTCTAATTATGTCGACAAAATGTCTCTTTTTGCTAAAGAGGTACTAGAGACTTCTAAGGCCAAGTATGCTGTTTTTGCTGTCTTCATGGCAGCAGCCGGGGTACTGAGAGCTTCCGCGGCAGGATTCAGTAGTGGTGCACAGAATTTTGAGATAGTTTCTAATCTTAGAAATTCATCGGAAAAACGTATAGTATCTGTAGCTCAACTTTTAGTTTCTAATGGCGATGTTACACTTCCAGCCACTCAAAGAGAAGGTCTTCTGTTGAAGTGCTTTGCTATAGCATTGGCTCGATGTGGCTCTGTTTCTTCCTCTGCTCCTCTGCTATTGTGCCTCGCTTCTGCATTGTTAACTCAGGTATTTCCTTTGGGTCAGATATATGAATCATTTTGCCAAGCGTTTGGCAAAGATCCTATTGGACCAAGACTCATTTGGGTCAGGGAGCATATTTCTGATGTTCTCTTCAAGGAATCAGGGGCCATAACTGGGGCTTTCTGCAATCAATATGCATCAGCAAGTGAAGAGAACAAATATATTGTGGAGAATATGATTTGGGATTTCTGTCAAAATCTCTACTTACAGCACCGTCAGATCGCTCTGTTGCTTCGTAGTGTAGAAGATACATTACTTGGAGACATAGAGAAAATTGCAGAATCATCTTTCCTTATGGTTGTCGTCTTTGCGCTAGCTGTTACGAAACAGTGGCTAAATCCAGTAGTGTCTGAAGAAAGAAAGATGGAGACATCAGTCAATATATTAGTTTCGTTCTCCTGTGTAGAGTATTTCAGGCATATTCGCTTACCTGAATACATGGAGACAATTAGAGAGGTGATTTCATGTGTCCAGGAGAATGACGCTACCTGTGTTTCATTTGTAGAGTCCATTCCTGCCTATGATGGCTTGACGAATCCAAAAGGTTTGAGAAATCAATTGTTTTCTGCAATTTCTTATCACAATTTTCTGTAGGCTAGTAAGATTCGGCATCTTTTTTTTTCTTGGTCTGCAGACTTGTTTACCCAGAAGATAGAATATGAATGGTCAAGAGATGATGTACAGACATCTCGGATATTGTTCTATCTTCGAGTAATCCCAACTTGCATTGGACGGCTATCTGCTTCTGCCTTCAGGAGAGTCGTTGCATCAACCATGTTTTTGTATCCTAGATAAAGAAAATCGATAAGCCCTTTATTCTTTGTTGTTTAACCACAATTATGTTCTTTCCTATTCCTTAACAATCCCTTGGCTAGGTATATTGGACATCCAAACAGAAAAGTCGCGCGAGCATCTCATACTTTGATGGTAGCATTTCTCTCTTCAGCAAAGGAATCAGAGGAGGACGAAAGAAACCAACTCAAAGAACACCTTGTTTTCTATTACATGCAACGATCTTTGGAGGTAGCTACGAAACAGAATAATGGATGCAATGTAGCTCTTTTTCTGTTGTTCATCACTAAATATGTATGGTTCAGGTTTATCCTGAGATCACGCCCTTTGAAGGTTTAGCTTCGGGCGTTGCAGCCTTGATCCGGCATCTACCTGCAGGAAGTCCTGCTATATTTTATTCTGTTCATAGCCTTGTTGAGAAGGCTACTACATTTAACACAGATGCATTGCAAGGAAGAAAGTCTGATCCCAGTAATCAAATTCTTGAGTTGCTTCTGCGACTTGTCTCTTTGGTTGATATACAAGTAAGATTCTTCTCCTGTCATCTGCATCCACTTGAGAAGCTACTAGAAAACGGCTCATATGTTGATGTTCTCTCTGTCTTTCTTCTCTTGGTTCAGGTATTGCCATATCTGATGAAGTCACTGGCGCAGCTAATTATAGAGTTACCAAAAGAAAGACAGAGCATGGTGCTTGGTGAATTGTATGGTCAAGTGGCTGAGTCAGACGATGTGATTCGTAAGCCATCTTTGGTCTCCTGGCTACAGTCACTGAACTACTTATGTTCTAATAATGCAAAACCAGAAGACTCAGCTTCTGCATCAATGATAGACACTTCGAACCAGTTGACTGCTCGGCTCTAATTATGTCATATATTTTGTTGAGCATGTGTTTTGCATGACGCATATATCATGGAATTATGTCAATAAATCTTATTATACAAAGTTGAAGAAGCTCAACTTGAATTTAATTTTAATTTTTGAACAACGATCAATAACCAAAATCCTGAGTCAAAAATCGATTAGATGTGTTTACGGTTCAAATTGATTTGGTTGAAAAGAAGAACCGGGTTGAAACTTAAACCGATAAAAGACGAACCTAGACCACCGATCAACGGTTGAAGTTTGCGGTTTTGTTGTCTCCTAGCTAGAAACTCTAGCTTAAACCCGTAGAGCTCAAAGTCCAGAAAATGTGGAGGGAGAGAGAAAGAGATGGGGAGCGACAGCGAAAGAAAGGAATAATTCATGTATGCACATCTTATTAACGAACTAAACCAAGACCTGGAATAAAATTTTGGCTGATAACGTAAATGAAAAACATAAACTTTTAGGAGTTGATTGATATTTATAAGGTTTTATAAATTGTGTGATCAAAAATCGGCTCGAAATTCAAATTAAGCAATATACGAATTACTTGAGATCGGTTCGTTAAAGTGAGACAGATATGTTATCAAAACACAACGAATAAGATGTGCATACAACAAACATATCGCTAATTATAAGGGTCCAAAGGTCTTTTTGCAGCAGAATCTCACCAAAGAAAAATTAGTATATAGTTTATAAGTTTGGAGAAATTAGTGATGAAGTTAAATATTTGAAAGGAAATATTGAAATTTTTTTGACTTTATGAGGGTTTTTTTGTGGAGAATTTAGTAATTCAGGTTTTTATTTTATTTTATAAGTTTGGAGAAATTAGTAATTATGGATTTTTTTCAAAATTATATACTCAAAACTACGAAACTTTTGACTTTATCAATGTTCTAATTAACTTTCAAAATGTTTCGCTTCCAATTATCCGTTCACTTTTTCATGCAACTTAGCTTTTACAATTCATTATTATTAAATAATAAAAATATATAGAAATTTTAAAAAATCAATATTTTTAAAACAAAAATAAAAACCAGAACATCTATAATTTAAAACGGAAGGAGTAACAGAGATTACTTTGCTGTCATTATGAAAAAAAAAAAAAAAGAGGAAGAAATAAATTATCTCGACACAAATTAAACAGACTAAGGCCCTGATTGGTATAACAGATAGTAGAGCAGAAGCATTAAACAGTATGCTGCTGAAGTTGTATGCTCTGATTAATGTAGTGATTGGTAGAGCTGTGAAATATTATATATAAAATTATTTAATATATTTATTTGTAAGCACTAAATTTATAGTTATATTTATAATATAATTTTTAATAACTTTTTTTTCATATTTCAATTGTATTTATTATATTATATATTTAAAAAAAAAATATTTGAAAATTAATAAAATAATAAAATAATGGTAAATATTAGTTTTAAAAGTATAAAATTTACACTTTAATCTAAACATAATTTTTTGATTTTATTTAACAAAATAAAATAATTATATAATTTTTTTTTGGGCAATTGACCAAAATAGCACCAAAAAACTAAAAGTTTCCAAATTTAACACCTAAGGGTGAAAATCACAAATATAGCACCAATTTTGACAATATTAGCACAAATTTAATATAAAAATGACTTATAATCATTTTTTAATGGGAAAAAATTAAACCCTAAATTGGAAATAGTGAACCCAAACATAATGTTTAATTCTATTTTAAATTTATTTTTGGTAAATAAGTATTTTTAAATAATTAGTTGTGCTATTTTTGGTATTTTAAATTTAGGGTGCTAGTTTTGGAACAAAAAATAATTTTTGTGCTATTTGAGGGTATTTCTCTTTTTTTTTTGTTCTTTTGATATTTTATAGGTTAATGCTCTACCAAAAGCTTCATATGAAAGCATAGAAGAAGGAGCATTTGGAGCTTCTAAATGTTTCCCTAAATGCTTTGTTGATTGGTTGATAAAAGGCTTAATGCTTTTTTAAATGCTCTACCAATCAAGGCCTAAATAACCTTGTACAAGCTTGCGAGCTTTGAACAGACGATTACAACAACGAAACCCTGCAGTAGCAGCGGCTCCTGCAGCGGATACTGGAAATATAGAACAAGTGCAGTAGCAGCGGCTCCAGCCGCGGCTCCTGCAGCGGCTACTGGAAATATAGAACAAGTGCAGTAGCAGCGGCTCCAACAGCGGCTCCTGCAGTGGCTCCTGCAGCAACTAGAACATAAGTAGCACTGGCTGTAAAACCTTCGAGGCGGCCGCTTCCACGGTGCAGTCTCCCAGAGATCACTTTACAGGACTTGTCAGCTTCTTTGTATAGAGAACAATTGGCTCCTCCATCAGTGATGGCTTTTTCGTTCTAAAATATTCGAAGGTCAGGTCAGAGATGAAAATACAACTGAGTGGAGGGTGAACTTAGTTATAGCTTACAAGAGTAAAGATGAATTACGTTTAGCCTGAAGCTATTCATAGTTCGATTGACAGTATCACTTAGTGATGATGATAGTTTGAGGGAATGATCCTTCCATTCGTCTACAAGCTTTTTAAGAACAGCCACACTAGCTTCTAGATTCACCGTATAGAGATTGTCCCAGATATTAAAGCAATCAGCATTTTTGGTCAATGACCAGATAGCGATTGCTGTAGCTTCCTTGGCTAAAACAGGATTTCCTGTAACAACGGTAACACATTAGAACTCTAATTGGAGAAGAGAGATGGAAGCAGAAAACTCAAGGATTCAAGGTTTCGTTTGTTCCTGTAACCTTCTCCAGCTAATTTCAAGGAAAGAGTGAATATCTGTTCTATTGTATTGATTCCTGTTGTAAGAGCCACATCCTTCAACAAGGGATAAATTGCCTCAAACCTCTCTGTAGCCTGTGCGCATACAGAGACCATGCTTGTGATCGGAATGGACAAACGCATCAAGGTTTAGTTTTATAAAATACCAATACTACTACTTACTTTTACTCTTGCGGATGGAGCAGGGAATGTAAGCCGCACCAAGATCTCAAATGAAGGAAGTGGAATCAGCCCCTCTCCCTCACTAACAGCTCCATTTAGAAGTATGGTCCGAGCCTTTGGATTCGACAAAATGCTGATAAGAAAAGTGCATACACAAGATCAGATGATTGTTACATAATAAAATATAGCAGAGGAGATCACAAGAAAACTTTTGACTCACTTCTCCACCAATTGCAGGATGAGATCCATTGACCGAGGGCTGCAGCACTTCTTATTACCGACTAGTGGTAACAAGTTGTGCGCCCATGAACACAAGCCAACAGGTAAATCACCTTGGGAGGCCTGCCCACATTTGACAGATCAAAACACACAAATTTCGACACTCTTGGTCCTAGTTCACATAAGGGAAAAAAAAAAAGACACGAACCTGAGCCATCATCCAAACTATAACTGGAAGCTTGTCCTCTCCAAGACACCTAGGTCTCCCCCTCAGCATCGGCAATACAATAGTCAAAGCATCAGGTCTACAACGCAATACCATTGCTAATGCAACAAATGCTGCCACCTAGTCGTAAAACAAATACAACATAATGGAGTTAGTCAAACAAAGGTAACTGGATACACCATTCAACCACACAGGCATAGGTGAAAGCGAAAAAATTGATGCGTTTTCCAAACTAACCTCAGATTCGGAAGAATGTTGTGAACCCTTCTTCCCGCTATTGGCACCTCCTTGTTGTGCTTCCAAATCAATGAGAATACGGTCAGACACCCATGATATAAACTTCCAGAGTGTGGTAATTGAACGTTTCTTGATCCAATCGACTGATGTTTCATAGACAGGTGCAGGAATATGAGATAATGGAACCTGTTTATAACAAGATAATCAGCTTCAAGACGAATCTAATTTAGACTTTGATTCTAAGATCTCACAAAAACGTAAAAGAAAAAGCTCACATCGATCAGCTTGGACAAAGGAGACTCCTTGAACATCTTCACCCATGGAAATGATACTGCGGAAAAGGCTTTCTCAAGGGAAATGTAAAATCTAAATAGCTCAAACTCTGGCATAGTCTATTAACAAACAGCAGAAAAATTGAAATTTGATTTGTGGGTTATCGATTTAGATCAGAATTTTAGTGATTATTAAACGAACGCACTTACCTCTTTGGCGAGGAAATCCGCAATATGTGAAGGATCGATATTTGCCGCAACTTCGGGCAAAGACACTATCCGCTTTCTAGTTTTATCCGCCTTCAGATTCTTATTCCTCGCCGCACCGGCACTATTCGAATCAGCTTCCTCATCGGAAGCAAACATCAGTGCACAGAAGACGTTTTCATTCGGAACAATAATGTCAGAAACGCCGCCTTTCGCCTCCCGAAATGCCGGATTATTCTTCTGATGGCGCTCCCGGTATACCATCTTCCATCCATTGCCGACGTGGGAGTTACCGGTAGAGGTCTCAGATTTGATCAGATCCATTAGCTTTTCTAACGTTTCTCGATTTTTTCCTTTATATCTCTAACTCTCTCTCCGGCGTGAGAAACAGAGACCAGACGACGAGATTGGACCTGAGCCGACAGAGGGTCGAAGAAAGAGGAAATCAAAGCTAGGAGATGATCTGAGACAGTAAAACAGGATGAGATAAGTTCCAATCCCAGAAGCTCACCAAGACATTGGAGGAAGGAGAATCAAAGCCAGAAGGAGATCTCAATGATTCGAAGGATGAAGACGATAATGGCTTGAGAGAGTGGTCTTCTTCTCATATACCACTTTTTTTAGATTTTAATATCTACTCTATTGCAAAATGTCAATTTTACCCTTAATGAAGGGTTGTAAGCGGTTAAATAGAGTTAAATCGGTAAAGAAACAATGAAAAACACGGTAGCTCAGTGGTTGCGAGCTCCACGCGCGTCACCCGCGCACACACGAGCAGGGTTCGAATCCTATCCTAATAATACTAGGGTAATCGTGGTACAACTGATGGGGTGATATTTAATTTAAAAAAGTTTAGAGGGTATTTTTGTCGTTTCACTTAGGATAGAGTGGTATTGAGATTAAGTTATGGTAGTGATGATTAACTTGAACCAAAAAAGTGGTATACGAGACGAAAACCCGTGAGAGAGGGATCAGGGACAGATGTTGAGATGCCCTTTTCAGGAGAACATTATTCAAATATACCCTCTTATAAAAATTATTTTTTTTTTGATTTATTTTTAAATCGAAAAAACGAGAAAATACTGATCAATCCTTAAAAATCTTTGTTAATTACGTACACAACCAGTCATATCCACATCCAAACCAAATATAATATGGATTGTCCATCTAGACTCGGATCCAATCGTAATTTAATCCACAAATCTTCCCTTTTGACGGGATCTCCTTTTGACTTCTGTATCCCAAATTCAAACCAATCCCAATCAGAAACCTCCTTCTTCCAATTCAACGCACGAATCAGATCGATGCGTCTTACAGAACAATAATCCATCGCCGGAGGAAGAAAGTTTCCCGGATTTTCCACCGGAATCAATCTCGACGTTGAAGAAGATCGCTGATGATCTCCGCCAGTTACGAAGCAGAGTGATGTATGTCTTACGAGATGTCGAGACGGCACGCATTCAAGAAGGAGCTGAGCGAGGTGGGATTCGAAGAGATCAATGTAGAAGACGTGCAGAGAATAACTTGCTCTCGAAGGAGAAATCGCTTCCTGGATCTCAATCGTTCGCCGTTGCTCCACCGTGCTTTTCCCCGGCGAGCTAGCTCTCTGCAACGACGTCTTCTCCGATCACGATTACTCCCCAATTCGTAAACGCCTCTTCACCGGATTGGTCTCCACCGTGACAATCCGGTTCCTATCGTGGAATACTATGAAACAATCCAAATAACAGGTTAGGAATGTGACCTCTTGAAAGAGATCTATTATGTGATCTAACATATATGTCATCTTTTTCATGTAAACCAATCCACATAACAGGTTAGGAATGTGACCTCTTGAGAGAGATATGTCCAATCCAAATAACAGGTTAGGTGATTGAGTCTCGTTTGGTTAGATTTCCCTTTAACTTGCGGAGCATGCACGAAGCTGTGTAAGACACGGATGTTGGTGACGAAGCAAGATAATTGAAAGCAAGAGGAGTATCCTTTCAATTTTTGGATATGTCCATTCCTTGGTTTCAGCAATAAGTTTTACGTATTTGTGTTTGTTGGTGAACTCTTAGATGCTGTTTACCACTTGACATAAAATAGAAATCTCGTACTTTCATGAGGTTATTGTCATGGCATCTACATGTGATGATTGTGGCTATCGCAATTATGCGGTTGGGCTCCATTGGTTTGATCCTTATAGAGATGTTGTATCATGGAATACTATGATCCCTATCCAAAATGGCTTAGTTGATGAAGGATTGATGTTGGTGTACGAGATGCAAAGACATGTTATAATTTGATCGCTTCCTCTTGTGGAGTGTTGAGAAATCTCGACTTATTATAATTTTGTTCATATTTGTATCTGGTAATACCAAGTATTACGGATATCCGATTTGTTATAATTTTGTTCATATTTATGCATGGTAATACCAAGTATTACGGATTTTCGACTTGGTATAATTTTGTTCATATTTGTACCTGGTAATACCAAATATTACGGATATCCGACTTGTTATAATTTTGTTCATATTTATACTTAGTAATACCAAGTATTACATATATCCGATTTAAATAAAATCTGGGTTGAAAAAAATAAGATTAAAAAAAATTCAAAAAAAAAAACATTAAAAACACGTGATGCAGTCAAAATGGACATCTGGCGCCGTCATTTAATACATGATACCGCAATTCTAGACACATGACAATTATATTAATAAAAAAATTATGAATTTTTTCACATAGTTGTCCCTAGTAATCCAGTTTTACTAGCATGCACATAGTTGTACTTTTGGGATTTTGTTCATATTTGTGCATGGTAATACCAAGTATTACGGATTTTCGACTTGTTATAATTTTGTTTATATTTGTACCTGGTAATACCAAATATTACGGATTTTCGACTTGTAATAATTTTGTTCATATTTATACCTAGTAATACCAAGTATTACATATATCCGATTTTTTTTAAAAAAATATGGGTTGAAAAAAATAAGATTAAAAAAAATTCCAAAAAAAAAAAAAAATTAAAAACACGTGACGCAGTCAAAATGGACACCTGGCGCCGTCATTTAACACATGTTGCCGCAATTCTAGACACATGTCAATTATATTAATAAAAAATTCATGAATTTTTTCACATAGTTTTCTCTAGTAATCCAGTTTTACTAGCATGCACATAGTTGTACTTTTGGGATTTTAACTTATAATTAGTATTACCTTGTTATAAATTAAATATTTTTGGTTGTACACTTGATTTAAGGTAATCAAAGTACATTTCCAATGTTTTCATGCAATAATATGTTTTAAAACACATTTTCCGTATCTTTTGCATCATAAGGTGGTTAAGATTCACAAAATCATCATAAAAGGATAAGGTGTTTGATGTGAAAACAAGAATATGATAAATACCATTATCCAAAAAATTCTTACTTGTGTGTAACTAATAAATGTTATTTCGATTTATTATTTGTGTATGAAAATTAAAGATAAATATTTTATGTAACTAATAAATGTGATTTCGATTTATTACTTGGATATGAAAATCAAAGATAAAATTTTGGTTCTCTCCTGAAACAATTCATAAAACATAGATACATTAAACCTCTGATTTTTCATCAACCCAACTAATGATCCATTGATTTTTCAAACACAGTGAGACAAGGTCACGATTTATTCCAACAAAAAAATGGCAACAATTAAACCAAACTTTCCTCCTGGTTCAAAGTAAACCAACTACAATTCAGCCAAATTCTCTTTCTTGACACTCAATCATATAGGAGACTAAACACGACAAAATGTAAGCATCTCCTTCACCACAATTCAGTAACATTATCTTGACAAAAAAATTTAGATAAAATCCAGTATATATAAAAATAAATTAAAGTTAAATGCAATTGAGTTAACCAAACCGGTAATGATATAGGGTTTAAAAATTCTGAAGCATGACATCAACTCGCGAGTCAATTTTAGTTTTTAGTTTTGGAAATCTTTCAGTTTTGGTTAGCCAGTAAAACTCAAATAATATCCAGTTTTCGATTAATTAAAATCCAATCTAGATTTAACTATCGATTACTCCGTTTATGGGAATTTTTAATTAACAACACCAAAAGAATAATGTTTTAAATCTAATGCAAATCCAATTGAAATCCCCAAAATTGCAAATTCAATTGAAATTTCCAAATCCAATAGTTTCTAGTGCAAAATCTATTAACAAAATCGAAGGATTTAAGATAAAACACAACGATTATAAGAAAATTAATATGGATTTTGAAGCTTCAATGTCGGATAAAGAAGGGGAAGATGTCGATAGAAATGAGAAAAGGCCAATGGGAAATGTTTATGATTGACTAAAATTTGCTTAATTCTCACTGGTCGAATTAATCATTTGTATATATTTTGTTAACATTAAAAAAAAGGAAGAAAAGAGAATATGTCGTTAGAGATAAGAAAAAGTCAATGAAAAAATGTTTTTGATTGGCTGAAATTTTCTTAATTCTCATTGGTTGAATTTATCTTTTTTTTTTAATATGTTTAAGTTAAAATAAAAAAGGAAGGAAGGTTAAAATGGGGATATCACATTTCATTAAAAAGAATGGGGCATGGCAGAATAGCATGGGGTAGAGGTGAATAACTCTACATATGGAGGGACATATGTGAATTTGGCCCGAGGGATCAATCGCTGCAATGACCTTGGCTTTCCAAAACAAGGTCATTTAATTATTTTAAAACTTATTTTATTATTCATTTTTTTTTAAACGAAAAAGAGGTAAATAACAAATCTGTCCCTGAAAGTTTAAAATATTTTTGACCCAACCAGTATCTATCCACCAAAACCTATCTTATTCGGTTTTAAGCCCGATCCGAAAACAATTGTTGAAAAAAAAAAAAAAACCTAAAACTAAACGGCACCGAATCTTCATTTTCTTCGCTTCCTCGCTTCCCTTCATCAGTTACAGTTACAGTTTTCCCAAATCAAAATCTTTTTTTTCCCATAAAAATCAAACGGAAACAATAACTTCCCTTCATCTTCTTCGTTTCCCTTCACCTTCTTTGCGATTCAGTAACTTACTTTCATCTATTTCGCGATTTTACAGTTTTATTGCAGCGATTTGTCCCAAAATCCTTATTTTCCCACAAAATCAAATCGACTAAGTTTCTGGATAACTAGGTAACACTCGGTATGACAAGAACAAAGAATGCCAATTATGGTTTAGGAGAAAAGGTTCCAGATAATCTGCTTGCAGAATCTGAGAGACCATCTAGGGTTGTTTATGAAGACGAGACACCTACGGTTTCAGAGACGAAAAAAGCAGATTCCGGTGACGAAGAAACGGATTCTGATCGTGCATTTTCACATGAAGCACATGCAACGGTATGTAACTCATCCTTTTGTTTATCGAATTTTGGTTCAAATTGATTGGGAACAGAGTATTTTTTTTCCAAACGTAAATATAATACATTCTCTGTTGATGCACACAAGTAAATATAATCTTTTTAGTTAGTACTGGAAGTTCAAATTTATGGGATTAAGAACTTGTAATTTTTTGGGTTTCTAGTATTATTGGACTAGTAATATTGGATTAGTAATAGTGGACTAGTAATACTGGACCCAGAGCCGTGCCTAGACATACGGAGCCCGTAAGCGGAGTTAAAAAAAAAGGCCATCATCGTCCAAAATCCATATAAAACCAATCCAAATCATATAAAACAAATAATAACAATCAACGTCTCAAATTCATATAAAAGTAATAATAACAATCATCATCCTATTTACAGAGCTATGTCTAAAAATACGGAATCCGGAAGCTGTGTTAAAAAAAAAACTCCAACTCATCTATATATATAAAGAAACATTTTCTCTCTTCTGGTGCTGCCACCTCAGCATCCACTTATACACCTAAAAAAAAAACATTAATAATTCTTATCCAAAACAAAACAAAAGAGGCTTCTATAGCCTTCACTTTATGTATTTCCTCAAATCAGCAACGTTGCTACTCAAATCAGCCATTCAAGATCATTTCTTCAATCCCATCTACTACTTCAGACCCACCAAATATCTCTCCGCCTACTTCACCAGCAGAAATAGCAGTCATGCCCAGAACTTCAGGACCAACAAAGCCTTTACCAGAAACAGCAGCAACAGTCTCATTGACAAGAATTCCAATATATCAACAACAAAATAAGTAGAAAATGCAGGGAGCAATGTGGATCAAAGCAAGATTTACCACATTCGTCTCCAAAGCTCACTCTTAGGGAATTTAATAAAAGATCTCTTGGTCTTTCTCCAAAGCTCATTCTTCTACGTCTCTTGGAACATGATAATCAAACTTTTGCACACTAAAAGATCACAGCTCTGTTCCACAGTATATTTACATACCGCCAAACATGATTATTTGTAAATAATATAGAATTGATTGACCGTATATATTGAAGTGATTGACTATCACATACATTTTCATTTTAATGGAGGTGGAAATAAGAGGAATAATTAGTTAAATTTCAAATAAAATATTAGGTTTACAATCTACAAGTAATGGTTTGTTTTACTAAAATTGAATTAAAAAGGTTATCATAAATAAATTAAACTATTATAAAAATTAAAAAACAACAACTCGCAGATCACACACTTTTTCTTATATAAAGTTTCCATTATTGTTGGCTTATGTGTTGGCTAAATTTACAACATTGCTGTAATTAAATTCATAATTAAATTCATTATTTTATCAAAATACATAATATATCACATTGTCTTGAATAAACAAATTCTAAAACGGTTAAATATGAATTTATGTGACATGCAATCCATCAATATATTTAAAATCAACAAAAGTTGATCAACTGTTAATTCTATTATTGCTGTAATGGGCTTACCCCTTATCAATTTCTCTCCAGTTATATATGGAAATCGTTTTAAAAAAAATAAAAGAAAAATAGACTTAGGAATCACAAACATATTGCACACATATAAATAGGGTTAAAATCATATAAAATAAAAATATTATTATGCAATTTTAAAATGTAAATATATTCCTTTTAAACAACCTAACTAATTGCATAAAATTGATCACCAAAGAAAAAAAAGAAGTAAAAATGAGTAACATCCAATAAATAAATACATAGATGATTATAAATTAAATAAAAACAAATACACAGATTTTAAGTTGATAGAGATAATTAAATTAACTACGAGACCAAATAAAATAAAATACCATTAGATTAAAAAATTGTTTACCACATCCGCGCAGATCACACCCTTTGTGATTGAAAGTGAAATCTCACCGGCGATGAGGGAAGATATCAGAGAAGACGAGGGTTTTAAAGGACTGGGTAATGTTTTTTTTACAGGATAATCCTATTGACAAGAAGTCTCTCTCTCTCTCTCTCTCAATGTTTAGATCGACACTCGACCCCATATTTCTTATTCTTTTCAAAATCGGCCCATATTATCTCAAATATTCCAATTAACCCATACATCTACGATGATTTTGATAGTAAATTAGTGATAGAAATTAAATCATTTTTCAAATAAAATTAGATTTATTTTGTAGTCACCAACACTAGATCATCGAAGAAGAATAATAGTAAATTATGAACATTTTATTAGTATTCGGTTTTAGATAAAAATACAGGGACCTATTTCGAAGTATTTTTTTTAATAAGTTCGGAGAATTCTAAATTCACAAAACTAACTTTTCTTTTATTAGCATTCGAAGTAACTTTTGGAGTATACAAAACTAACCCAATTTTGAAGTATTTATTTTATTAGTATTCAGTTGGGTTAAAAATATACAATTCCCTAAACGACAAAAACTTAAGAACTAATTGAATAAATAGTCAACCAAAGAAAAAAAAAACAAATTGTGGATCACCCACTAAACAAATATATAAATAAACATAAAATTAAGAAAAGAAAAAAACTTAAGAACAAATAATTCACATTTCTTAAGTTAATAGAGACAATTCCATAAAAAATCATAATATACCAAAATTTTTTTATAAAAAATTGTGTTCACGTCCGCGCGTAGCGCGGATCACACACTAGTATAAAATAAAACTAATAACATCAGCGTCTCAAACTCATATAAAACCAATATTAACCAACATCGTCCTAAATAAATAAAAATCCAACAAAATTTCAATTCTAAAACATAATTTTACTCCCTTTATTTTCTACAACATCTATAACCAAACTTTCAAAATCAAAAATAAATGTAGATTTTGTATTTTTTTTTTCTTTTATTTAGTAACTTTAGCTTTTAGAATAAATATAGGAAGTCTCTTTGAGAATTCTGTGATGATAGATTGACCAGTTCCCTGTACAGCAGAACATGAAGTCGTATAACATATTGAAAACAATTTTTTGCAGTCGCGGGAATCAGGAGGATGCACAGATTCAGAAGCAACGTTTCAGAAACTGAAGAAGGATTTACAAGCGGTGTTCAGGGTACTTCCAAGGGACATGCAGGAACTTCAGCTTTCAAATCCGCAAAGAGCATCACTTCTTCAAGATCCATCAGAGCTCCAATGAATCATCTTCTTCACTAGGCTTCCATGAGGATTCTGATTTCCTTCTCTTATGCTCTGTTTCATTCTTTTAATTATGTCAACCAAAGTTTTCCTTCTTCATCTTCTCTAATTGTTTCCTAGTTTTTTCTCCTCATGTCTCATTAAACATGAGAATCACGCAACACCAGATTCACTGATCACTGCTCTATTTTCTCTATTTTCTCTATTATGAAATTTGTACAACCTTGCAACATCCAGCACAAAATAAAATTATAGTACAACCAATAAAAAAAACCTTCTCAAGTAGCAACACCAGATTCACTGCTCACTGCTCTATTTTCTCAATTATCGGTTCTTTGATCCGTAAAACATGTAACTGTGATTTATTCACGACAATTGAATGAAACGTGTGGCCTAATCAAGTGTCCCTAACAGTTGGGAAGTGTCTCTCTTTCTAATTGTGATTGCTAGGCAACTGAGCAAAATATATACGTAGCCACCCGGTCAATTAGATATGCCAATGTAACAGTAATTGTCAATATGAAAAAGAAAAAACAAAAGAGGAAGAAATAAATTATCTCGACACAAATTAAACAGACTAAATAACCTTGTACAAGCTTGCGAGCTTTGAACAGACGATTACAACAACGAAACCCTCATTGTGCTACTGGAAATATAGAACAAGTGCAGTAGCAGCGGCTCCAGCAGCAGCTCCTGCAGCGACTCCTGCAGCGACTAGAACATAAGTAGCAATGGCTGTAAAACCTTCGAGGCGGCCGCTTCCACGGTGCAGTCTCCCAGAGATCACTTTACAGGATTTGTCAGCTTCTTTGTATAGAGTGATGGCTTTTTCGTTCTAAAAAAATTGGAAGGCCAGGTCAGAGATGAAAATACAGCTATTAAACAAAAGTTATTAAACAAAAAGAAAATTGGAAGGCCAGGATTTCTAATCCTAAAATGTAAAGTTATTAAACAAAAAGAAAAAAACAGAACATGTAAATCAATCCTAAAAACAAAAGTTAATTAAAAAAATGTAAAAAACTAAATTTATAATTGATTCCTCATCTTAAAAGGTAAAGTTACTAAACAAAACGAAAAAATTAATAGTGATGCAGCTGATTTTGGCAGTGAAGTACGTGAACTTTTGGCTGGAGGGAGCAGTGAGGAAGATTTTGATGATGAAGAGGCAGTGGCTGTCCAAGAGCAAGTAAGACAAATTAAGGCCCAAGAGGAGGAGTTTGAAACCCTTGACCTCAAAATCGTGCATAGAAAAAACATGTAAGATCTCTTCCCAACTTTTATGGTTTGAACAAAAACAGCAAGTTACTTTCTTTATTGTTCAAACAAAGTAATTAAGTTACTTTTTTGGCTTCATTTCCTGTTTAGGAGAGCATGTGTTTCCGTTTTCATTTTCATTTTCTGCTTTCTGATGTATCTTTGCAACGGTGTCTCCGCTGAGAAGATCAAGCTGTGAGTTTCCCAATTCCTCCTCCTTTTTAGACTTAGTATGTTTTGGTAACGTTTGTCAAACAAGGTTTCTTTTGTTTTTTTTTTCAGCGAAACTACATGGCCATACCCTGTATTTTATGTTGATAGTGATGGGGATTATTTCGTAGTGCATCCATGGAAACTAATCGAAATAATCTTCTGGACAGCAGCTCGGTATATCTTGTATGTGGTTGCTGCTCTCCTTGCTCTTTGTACACCCATGATAATCTTGTATACGCTTACACTTGTTAAAGATGAGATACATGTTAAAACGCCTGTTGGAAATCAGATAGATGATGTTAAAACGCCTGTTGGAGAGTAGAACGATGATGTTGAAAAGTCTGTTGGAGTGCAGAAAGATGATGTTGAAAAGACTGATGGAGAGGAGATAGTTGATGTTAAATATGTCCAAAACTTGCACGAATGAATATTGATACTAAAAACGTATACGAATACGATCCGCGCATAATCATTAATGTTTAAATTTTTGTTATATTTTTATGGTATAAATAAAAGATCCATATTTCATATTTGTCTAAGGTCGTCAATATAATTTCTCATTAGAGGTCTAATCAATAATATAATTTTTGGTGTTGCTGAGTGTCACCATTTAAAAATTATCCATCGGAATGTGAACCCTGAAGATGTGTTTATAATAGCTAAAGGGAATGACTTGATTGCAAAAAATTGGGGGTATGGGCTTCATCATGCATCCCGATGATGAGATTATCGGTAAGTTTCTTGTGAATGTTTAATATATAATGATTGTTATATCGAATGATCAAAAACTTTAGAAATAACAATAAGTATGTTGATTTAGTCGTTTTTCAACACATCAATTACACTAATGTGTAGACTACTGCAATCATAACAGTGTGTCATTGAGTACTTAGGGATCGAATCCACAGAGAGAAAGAACAGCACCGTAAGAATACAAGAAACTACTTTAAGCTAAGCAAATTGATTTTTGGTTTTTTTTTGTGTTTGAAAAACTAAATAATTAAAAAATTAAAGCATAAATAAATGTGACAGTTTAAATGACAGATTAATTATGAAGCACAAATTTAAGAAATCACAAGAAAGCAATAAAATCGAATTGTAAATCAAGATGATAAAATATGGGTTTTCGAGTTTGGTACTTTGTTCTAGGATGATTGGTATTAGAAAGAGGATGTTTAAAACATTTGACTTAATTCAATTCCTAGACATGATCACTTAAATAGACTAGTTCACTTCCATGATACCAATCTTTTTACAAATCATTTAAATTAAGCTAATTTCCCAATTGCAATTTAGATGATTTATAAACTATGAACACAAGATCATTTTTATCACAATTCACCTTAGACTTCAATTTCCATTGGTTTAAGAATGAAAAGCATGAGAAGAAGAGTTCAAAACAAATTGCCCAATCCCTTTGTGCGATTTTGTTAAAGATCAAGAAGTGGTTTTTCAACCCACTTCTAGTTTTAAGAATATTCAAAACATGAGGACAAATGATTTTCTGGTTTTAAACATCTTAAATCATCAACCAATCATCTTTGAACTTCCCAAACCCTTAACCCATAATATGACTACTCACACATAGCAAGATAACAAAAATAAATGACAGAAATAAAAGACATAATTGTATAAATAAGAAAAGAGGAAGGGATTTAAAAGAAATTCTTCACTATATGAGAAATGATGAACACTCTTTCATAGGCAATGAAAGGAAAAACGAAAATGAGAGAAAAGAGAGAGTGTTTAAGCTTTGAGTAGAAGATGTGTTTTTATTGTGAGTTGATGATTTTTGTTCTTCCCATTACATTGGTATTTATAGAAGATGTGAGGGGTTGTTAAGCTTCCATTGTTGACACATCCAGCTTCTTTTGTTGACTACCAAAGGTTTGGTGAAGGTTGTAGGGGTTGGTGAAGGTTCGATACCTCTTCACCAAATGGGTCATAACTCTTGAACTAGATCTCCGAATGATATGAATCCGGTGCCCACGTGAATCTAACTCAATTTTCTACAACTTTGATCAAGACCTCATATTAAACTGGGCGCGGGAAGACCTCCATTTGACATAATCTTTCAGCCGCTCCAGATTACCGCTGCATTTTTCGGTAAAGACATGTCATCAGTAAATCGCTCGGATTTCTTGGACTTCTGATGCGAATGCCATGGAACCACTTCCGTTGGAAAGCTAGCTCAATTTTGTATAACTTTTATGAAAAGCTCCCAAGCTAATTCCAAACGAAAGGGCTTCATCCGATTTTATCTTTTAGATCCCGCAAACCGATCAACTCTCGTTTATGCTCCATTTGCTTCTTCTTTTTATTCTCCTTCAAGCTCCAAGCATCTCCTTTGATCCAAATCACTCCCAAGTACCTAAAAAAAACTTCAGCAAGCCATAGAAAGACACAAAACAACCTAGGACATCTAAAATGTTTAGACAATACAAAATAAGACTCAAATGCATGAAAACATTCCAAAAACTATACAAAATGGGGATAAGGTCAATGAAATAAACACACTAAAACATGCAAAATATGGTGTTATCATATGTCTCTCTATAAAATGGACATGTTCTGATAATCAAATGTGGCATTTCGGTTTAATTTTGGGTTCGGTTCGGGTTCGGTTCGGTTAATTCGGGTTGAATAAAACTCTAGCCGAACTCAACCGAAATAAGTTTGGTTCGGTTTGTGTTCGGTTTGGGTTTAATTCGGTTTGGTTTAGTTCGGTTGTAATTTGGTTTGGTTTTAGTTCGGTTTTTAAAAAATCAACTTATAAAAACAAGAATCCTAACGAAACGTAAACAAAACGAAGTCATAAAAAAAACAATTCCCTAAAATTTTAAAACCAAACTGAAATTATTCCACTTAATCAAAATAAAAAAAAAAATGAAAAATTTCATGATTTCATGGTTTCGTCTCTCTCATGCCACTAAAATGAATCTACAACAAGCCAATAACTTAAATATAAGTTAATTATACAAGTCAATGTTTATTCATCTCTTATATGAGTCATTATAGGCTTATAGCATTAATATAAAACTACCACCATATGTGTTATTATTTTTTAATATTATTAATTAACTAATTAACAAAAACACATTGGTTTATCGGTTCGGTTCGGTTTTGAACCGAACCAAACCGAACCGTTCGGGTTAAGAAAAACTTCAACCAAATGGTTGGGTATTAACTATGGTTTGGTTTGGGTCGGTTTGAGTTCGGTTTGGTTCGGTTGGTTCGGTTCGGTTCGGTTAAAATGCCCACCCCTGGCAAGCACCAGAACAACTTTAAGAGAGCAATAAATCAGAAAGTTATGCAAATGATGTGTTAGCTGTTGGATGTGTTATCAGTTATGCTATAGCTAAGGGTAAACATCCATATGAAAGTGTTGATGACATCTTGGTGAACAATTGGAACAATGATGCATTTGATCTAGTCAAGCAAGTTCCTGAAACTCATGATCACATATTGCTGCTCCTTTTTGTTATATTGCTGCTCCTTTGAACAATCAGAACACTGGACAACCAAATCTAAAAAGAGCTTAAACACATACCAAAGATAAAACTCTCTAAACCTCTTCATTACGTTAATAATTCAACAAAAGAATCAAAGACAGAGACTCCACAAAAGGGTTTCGCCATGGTCTCAAGATTTGCAGTTTTTTGTTAAATGATTCGCCGTCCATTTTCTTCCATAATTGATGTGCTAAAACCTTCTTTGTTACCTTATTACAGGATTAAAAAAAAAACAGAAAAAACGAAATTAGATCGAATAGAAAACTCCCAATATAAAAAATTAAAGATACCTAGAGTTCTAGCTACTCATCAAGTGATATCTTTCTATCACAATTAGATTGTCCTTATGACATGGCCGTGCATGCATATCAAACCACTTACGTTCTCTGTATCATCAAGAATCATAACAGAATCTTACAAGCGGTGTTCAGTGTACTTCCAAGGGACATGCAGGAACTTCTGTTTTCGTATCCGCAAAGAGCATCACTTATTCAAGATCCATCAGAGCTCCAATGAATCCTCTTTTTCAATAGGCTTCCATGAGGATTATGATTTCCTTCTCTTATGCTCTGTTTCATTCTTTTAACTATGTCAACCAAAGTTTTCCTTCTTCATCTTCTCTAATTGTTTCCTAGTTTTTTCTCAGCATGTCTCATTAAACATGAGAATCACGCAACACCAGATTCACTGATCACTGCTCTATTTTCTCTATTATCGGTTCTTTGATCCGTAAAACATGTAACTGTGATTTATTCACGACAATTGAATGAAACGTGTGGCCTAATCAAGTGTCCCTAACAGTTGGGAAGTGTCTCTCTTTCTAATTGTGATTGCTAGGCAACTGAGCAAAATATATACGTAGCCACCCGGTCAATTAGATATGCCAATGTAACAGTAATTGTCAATATGAAAAAGAAAAAACAAAAGAGGAAGAAATAAATTATCTCGACACAAATTAAACAGACTAAATAACCTTGTACAAGCTTGCGAGCATTACAACAACGAAACCCTCATTGTGCTACTGGAAATATAGAACAAGTGCAGTAGCAGCGGCTCCAGCAGCGGCTCCTGCAGCGACTCCTACAGCAACTAGAACATAAGTAGCAATGGCTGTAAAACCTTCGAGGCGGCCGCTTCCACGGTGCAGTCTCCCAGAGATCACTTTACAGGACTTGTCAGCTTCTTTGTATAGAGAACAATTGGCTCCTCCTTCAGTGATGGCTTTTTCGTTCTAAAATATTCGAAGGTCAGGTCAGAGATGAAAATACAACTGAGTGGAGGGTGAACTTAGTTATAGCTTAGAAGAGTAAAGATGAATTACCTTTAGCCTGAAGCTATTCATAGTTCGATTGACAGTATCACTCGGTGATGATGATAGTTTGAGGGAACGATCCTTCCACTCGTCTACAAGCTTTTTAAGAACAGCCACACTAGCTTCTAGATTCACCGTATAGAGATTGTCCCAGATATTAAAGCAATCAGCGTTTTTGGTCAAGGACCAGACAGCGATTGCTGTAGCTTCCTTGGCTAAAACAGGATTTCCTGTAACAACGGTAACACATTAGAACTCTAATTGGAGAAGAGAGATGGAAGCAGAAAACTCAAGGATTCAAGGTTTCGTTTGTTCCTGTAACCTTCTCCAGCTAATTTCAAGGAAAGAGTGAATATCTGTTCTATTGTATTGATTCCTGTTGTAAGAGCCACATCCTTCAACAAGGGATAAATTGCCTCAAACCTCTCTGTAGCCTGTGCGCATACAGAGACCATGCTTGTGATCGGAATGGACAAACGCATCAAGGTTTAGTTTTATAAAATACCAATACTACTACTTACTTTTACTCTTGCGGATGGAGCAGGGAATGTAAGCCGCACCAAGATCTCAAATGAAGGAAGTGGAATCAGCCCCTCTCCCTCACTAACAGCTCCATTTAGAAGTATGGTCCGAGCCTTTGGATTCGACAAAATGCTGATAAGAAAAGTGCATACACAAGATCAGATGATTGTTACATAATAAAATATAGCAGAGGAGATCACAAGAAAACTTTTGACTCACTTCTCAACCAATTGCAGGATGAGATCCATTGACTGAGGGCTGCAGCATTTCTTATTACCGACTAGTGGTAACAAGTTGTGCGCCCATGAACACAAGCCAACAGGTAAGTCACCTTGGGAGGCCTGCCCACATTTGACAGATCAAAAACACAAATTTCGACACTCTTGGTCCTAGTTCACATAAGGGGAAAAAAAAAAAAGACACGAACCTGAGCCATCATCCAAACTATAACCGGAAGCTTGTCCTCTCCTTGATACCTAGGTCTCCCCCTCAGCAACCGCAATACCTTAGTCAAAGCACCAGGTCTACTACGCAATACCATTGCTAATGCAACAAATGCTGCCACCTAATTGTAAAACAAATACAACATAATGGAGTTCGTCAAACAAAGGTAACGGGATACACCATTCAATCACATAGGCATAGGTGAAAGCGATAAAATTGATGCGTTTTCCAAAATTACCTCCTTGTTTTTGTGCACCTTCTTGTTGTTGCACAAGGAATGTTGTGCACCTCCTTGTTGTGCACCTCCTTGTTGTTGTGCTGCCAAATCAGTAAGAATGATATCAAACTCCCGCAGTACAAAGGCACAGAGTGTAATAATTGGACGTTTGTTGATCCAATCGACTGATGTTTCGTAGACAGGTGCAGGAATATGAGATAATGGAACCTGTTTATAACAAGATAATCAGCTTCAAGACGAATCTAATTTAGACTTTGATTCTAAGATCTCACAAAAACGTAAAAGAAAAAGCTCACATCGATCAGTTTGGACAAAGGAGACTCCTTGAACATCTTCACCCATGGAAATGATACTTGGGAAAGTGCAATCCCAAAGTACTTGGCAAATCTCAATATCTGCACCCGCGGGTGAGGCCAAAAATCTTCCTGTTAACAAAATTCGATTTAGATCAGATGTGATTATCAAACAAACGGATCGAGCCGAATTTCACATCGCACGCACTTACCAATAACTGGGCGAGGACATCTGCAAGATCTGAAGGATCGATTTTCGCCGCAGCTTCGGGCAAAGACAGTGTCGGCTTTTTAGTTTCCCCCACGTTCAGATTCTCATTCCTCGCCGCACCGGCACCGGTCGATTCATCTTCCACATCGGAAGCAACCATCAATGCTCGGATAACGTTATCGCCGTTAGCTAGGTTTTCATTCGGAACAACATTGTCAGAAACGCCGCCATTCGCCGAAAGATTCGCCGGTTTTGGCTTCTGATGACGCTTCCGGTGTACGGATTTCTTCCTTCCATGGTCGACGTGGGAGTTACCGGTAGAGGTCTCAGATTTGATCAGATCCATTAGCTTTTCTAACGTTTCTCGATTTTTTCCTTTATTTCTCGATAATACTTCTCTCTCCGGCGTGAAAACAGAGACTAGACGACGAGATTTGACCGGGTATCTGAAGCAGGATTTGTGGATTGAGGATAGAGACCCCGATCTAGAACTCACCGAGGGTCAAAGAAACGGAAAATCAAAGCTAGGTGATAAATTAACGAGAGTAAGAATTATTATTAAAGTCGCATAATAAAATTACAACATACATCTTATTATATAAAGCAGGATCCCTCGACGTGAGTGTGACACGTAAGCAAAATTATAACTTTAGAGATCGTGACATGTGTCGTTGTTAATTAAGATCGTGACATGTGTCAATTTAATTAAAAAAGTAAAAATAAATTAAAATAAATATTAAAAATGTTAAACTAAAAAAACCAATTAAAAAAAAAAGAGAAAACAAGAATAAATAAGGAAAACTTACAATAAAAAAAATTGACAAAATGAAACTTATAAGTTTATACCATGACCAAACTTAAAAAAATGAAAATTAGAAATATATTATAAACTTAAAAGGAAAATTATTAATATACGACCAAATTTAAAAGTTTATAATCATTTCCATTATGACAAAAGAAAACTTAAAAAGGAAAATTATTATTAATATATATAAAGCAAGATCCCTCAACGTGAGTGTGACACGTAAGCAAAATTATAACTTACGAGATCGTGACATGTGTCGTGACATGTTTCAATTTAATTAAAAAAAAGAAAATTATTAATATATGACCAAATTTAAAAGTTTATAATCCTTTCCATTATGACAAAAGAAAATTTAAAAAGGAAAATTATTAATATACAACCACGACCAAACTCTATAATAAAATACACTTTTTAATTTTAAAATGTGTGCCTTTTAAAACTAAAAAATACACATAATATTAATTAAAACATAAATATAAATATCTTAATTAAAAATCACACATAATATTAATTAAAAAATCACACAAAATCAAACATAATTTTTTTTATTAATCGATTTTAAGATTAGAAATCGGTTATTAATTGATTTGAGTAACTTTACATTCAGTTATATTATAAGATTCCCTTTTTCTAAACTGAAATATTATTTGTCTTTTTTTTAAAAGAAAAATTGGCTTTTGTTCATTTTCTTTTTATGATTGTTATCTATTGTTTAATTTCCATATTATAATCTGATATATAGTTTTTCCTTTTTAAAAAATAATAATTTGGTTTTTATTTATAGTTTTTGTTTAATTTCCTATTAGAGAAATTTATCTTAAGGTTTTGACACATAATATTAAGAATAAAGGAAAAAAATATAATTTAGACTTAATCCTAAAAATAAAGTTAGCAAAAAAAGAAAATAAAAGTTGTTTTTAGTTTAATAAAATTTATCTTAAAGTTTTTTTAAAAAATGAAAAAAAAATTGTGTTTATAATAAAGCAATAAAACAATAGATTGACATCATAAAAAGGAAAGTATCTTATTATATAAAGCAGGATCCCTCAACGTGAGTGTGACACGTAAGCAAAATTATAACTTACGAGATCGTGATATGTGTCGTTGTTAATTAAGATCGCGACATGTGTCAATTTAATTAAAAAAGTAAAAATAAATTAAAGTAAATATTAAAAATGTTAAACTAAAAAAAACCAATTTAAAAAAAAAAAAAAGAGAAAACAAGAATAAGTAAGGAAAACTTACAATAAAGAAAATTGACAAAAGGAAACTTATAAGTTTATACTATAAGTTTAAAAAATGAAAATTACAAATATACTATAAACTTAAAAGGAAAATTATTAATATACGACCAAATTTAAAAGTTTATAATCATTTCCATTATGACAAAAGAAAACTTAAAAAAGAAAATTATTAATATACAACCACGACCAAACTCTATATAATAATCTACACCTTTTTAATTTTAAAATGTGTGACTTTTAAAACTTAAAAATCACACATAATATTAATTAAAACATAAATATAAATATCTTAATTAAAAATATTTCAGTTTATAATAAGGGAATCTTATAATATAAAATTGAATATAAAGTTACTCAAATCAATTAATAACCGATTTATAATCTTAAAATCGATTAATAAAAAAAACACAAAAATTCTGAAAATTTAATAAACGATTTATAATCTTAAAAGGTAAAGTTATTAAAAATAAAAATTAAAAAAGTATCCTAAAAGGCAAAATTAATATAAAAAAGGAAAAAACAATATTTTGTTTTTCCATTTAGATTAAGGAAATTAATCATAATATAAAAATAATTATAATTTCTCACTTTTATATAAATTACAATTTGGTATTGTGTCAATTACACACCAAAACATTAAAAGTCCAATAAACGTATCCAAAACTATTTTACTGCATTTATTCACATAATTTTTCTTTCAAAGTATATATTTATTTCATCGTAAACTTTGTTTCTAAATTTATGTATTATATATTTTCACGGGTGATCTAATTTTGTTTTCTATTTTTTGTCTTTATTTTTTTTTAATGGGTCATAAAATATTAAATTACAAACCCGCATATATGCGGGTACTTATCTAGTTATATATAAAGTTAATTTTGGTTTCTTCTCATGATGTTATCTCACCTTCCATCTTATCAACAAAAATTAAAACAAAAACAAAACATACACACATAAAATAAAAAATCTAAAAAAAACTCAAACATAAAACAAAAATTATAAAATATACAAAAATAAGCCCATTAAAATATTAATTATACAAAAAGGAAATTGACATAACTTGACAATTTGAATTACATATAATTTCTACAATTCTCACTTTCGATTGAATATTATTTAAAAAAATATCACATGTACACAAAACAAAGACATCACCATTAATTTATATCTTCTTTTTTTGGGTCACGCACCATTAATCTCTAACTTTGATTATAAATTTCGGATAACAACACAAACTAAATCTTAAATAGCCTAACATGGACTATTATTTGACCTTAATGAGCTCAAATATGTCAACTATCTTTTATCCCAAAACACATATGTCGGACTCACCGATGGAGAATCGCTTCACATAGGCGACGGTGACGATATACCCGAAGAAAGATCAATCGTTGTAGAGGAGAGAGTGCAAACCAGATCTTATTATTTCAATTTTAAGTTCTAGGGTCACACCCGCCTCTTCTATCATCTCATTCCCGCATGTCACGTTCCTAACCACCAACAATCAACAAATGCTGTCATTGGTCTTTGATTAGTTGGACAATTAAGAGGAAATTTCTCCGACTGCCGTCAATATAACCCTACGATGATGACCGCGAGAATAACGAACTTCTCCATTACTTTTTCTGGGGGGGGTCAAAAATTGGTGTTGCAAAAATTTAAAAATAATATAGTTAAGAAAAACGTAATAAAAAGGATTAGAATCCAACATGAAACACGATTAAAAGAATGATGTTAAAAATTGATTAAAAATAATATAAAAATGGAAAATAAAATAAAATAAGGAATCGTTCAATATTAAACTGTTAGAAACAGTTTCATTAACTCCCAAACCAAGAAAATAAAACAATATTATACAATCAAAACAAAATTAAAAAAAATGTGGACCACGCCCGCGCATAGTATCTATACATCCAACATATTTTTATAAAAACATTATCTTAAAACTAATTTTTTTTAAAGTAGCTCAATTTCCTAAATTCCTTAATATTAAAGGAAAACATATTCTACGAAGGCTTCAACATATATGTTTTAGATGAAAAAAAAAGAAAAAAACAAAAATTATGCAAAAAAACTTTAAATTGTTAAGATCTTCCCTTAGAAATAACCAAATAATTGCATGAAATTGACCAACAAATGAAAAAAATTAAGTAAAAATGTGTAATATCCACTAAACAAATACATATAAGATCATAAATTTAAGAAATTATGAAAATAAACAAAATTAAAAAAATACAAATTTAAGCTGATAGAGACAATTCAATTAACTACCACATTAAAAAAATAAAATAACATTAGACAATCAAAACTTGTTTAGAAAAATTGTTTACAACGCCCGCGCATAGCGCGGCTCACACCCTAGTACATTATATAAAGATAAAGTTAGACATAAGATAAACCTAAATGTAAATAAATTTAATCCGCGTTATTTATAGCGCAAATAATTATAAATAAAAAAGTTTTTATCTGAATTTTACAATATGGTTAACTAATGATCATATATCAAGCTGTCAATTTGTAATAATTTGTCTATTTAACCCGTTTTGTATTACATTAAAATATTATTTGGGCAAACCCGCAAAAACTTATAATCTTGAAAACATAACTCTAATATGTACCGTTAAATGACTATGTTTTTGTGGTTAGTTAAAGAACTCTTAAAAAAATAGTTCTTTCGTGTCTAACTTTTTCTAAAATTATTAAAATATTTTTCAACTTTTGTTTTGATATATATTCAAATAAATTATAGTGAAAAAATAGCAAGAATTTGAATAGATTTTTTTCTTTGAATATATATGGATTGATTATTATTATAAAATATATAGTATTAAAGATAATTAATAAATTAAATAATAAATAATATATTTAATGCAAAATATACTTTTTCATTATTCTAGTCAATAATTTTAAAAGAGTATTATATCTTTTCCTATTTCAATTATTCATTGTTATTTGTAATGACATTTCATGTAATAACTTACAAAACAAAGTTCATTTTTTAAAAATGTCTTCTTAAATAATATTATAGAGATATAACATAAATGTAAATAATATATTTCGATATAAAAGTAAATTTCCTAATTAAGATATTGTTAAATATACATAAATAGATTAGGATCCGCATATATGCGGTTTTATAATAAGATATTTTATAGCCCGTGAAAAAAAACTAAAAATGAAAAACAATGGCGCTTCCGGTGTACGGATTTCTTCCAACCCATTCTCTAACTCTCTCTCCGGCGTGAGAACAGAGACTAGACTAGACAACGAGATTTAACTCGATCTAGAACTCACCGAGGATCGAAGAAAGGGAAAATCAAAGCTAGGTGATAAAGTGACGAGAGTAAGAATTATTATTAAAGTCTCTAAGAATAAAATTACAACATACATTATATAAAGATAAAGTTAGACATAAACCTAAATGTAAATAAACTTAACCCGCGCTACTTATAGCGCGAATAATTTTTTTTTAAAAATGTTTTTATCTTAGTTTTACAATATGGCTAACTAATGATCATATATCAAGCTGTCAATTTGTAATAATTTTTCTATTTAACCCGTTTTGTAGTTATTAAAATATTATTTTAGCAAACCGTCAAAAACTTATAATATGTACCGTTAAATGACTATGATTTTTATGGTTAGTTAAAGAACTTTTTAAAAAATTAAAAAAATAGTTATTTTGTGTCTTACTTTTTCTAAAATTATTAAAATTTAAATTTCTGATGATATTCCCCGAGAAAAAGTATTGGGTTTTCCCAGATGGTAATGTGAAACGAATCAGTCTCTTATTTTTGGCTCATGATACATTGTCAAGACTGAATTGTCCAGTGTGTATTGCAACCCCTATTATTTACATCATTCCCACTATTTTCACGAAGCCTGGGTCTTGATAGTGAAGTAACGAACTGTTACAGAAACTATTTCAGACGACTGTAGGCAAAAATGCCGAGACAGCCAATGGCAAAAGCAACAAGGACAGGTACAGTGGAGGATTCAAGGTTTTGTGTTGTGCTGTTTGTTCTGTTGTTGTCTAGTCTCTCTATACGAAGTCTTTCTCCAACATACTCCCTAAGAAGATTGCTCAGTGTGTCCATTTGATGCATTATCTGACGTTGTCCACGAGCAACGAGTATAACCTGTCAGATGATAAAAGTATATTAAAAAATCACCTAGCCAAATGAAATATGTTTCAGATAGAGTATATTATATTCATTGATAGACCCATCCACTGTCTCTATCGAGTCTATAGCTCTCTCTCTGATGCACCTAATGTTCGACAGGAACTAAACAGAACTGAAGTGATTATGAATTGAGGCATCTGATGCTCTGATGTTATTGCCTAAAGGAGTGAAGCAATTAAGAATAAAATTGAGCATATCTGATTCTGATTTTAGAGAGTTGTAAACATACCTCTTCCATCAGAGGAGATTCCCTTACGAGCTGAGATGAGGATGAGGACATCGATAAGAGGGACCCGTTACCGTTTTCAATTGGTAAAGCCAAGTGTTGTTGACTACCTGAAGAAGCTATCCTGTTCGGGATCTTGGAATTCAACTCTTCAATGCGGGATGTGAATTCATCCATCCTCTCGTTCAGTGTTGATATTTGGTCTGACAGCTGAGTGATAACACCCTATCGAACACCATATGTCCAGTGATTCGATTGTAACCCAAAGTCATGACTTTGAAACAATAGAACCATACATAGATTGAAAGATCTCAGGGGCAAAAGCAGAGAGACCACTTTACCTGATTTGGAAGAGTGGCAGGTGAAGCAGGGGCTATGACATCTAACATTCTATTGTTAACAGCAAGTCTTGTCAAGTTAGGCAAGACTTTGTGTCTTTGGTTTGAGTAAGACTTTGATACACCGCTGTTAACATGTGCATCATTAAACAAGTCAGATGACTCCCTGACGTAACATATGTTGTCTCTGTTCTTAGATTTTGTCTTTTTCAAAATTTAGCCAATCAAAGAGAAGGACTAGAGGATACCCGTGAAGATATTTCATTCTACTATCAGCAGAAGCTCTTGAGAGGGCTTCTTTAGGGCTAGAAACTGTATCATCATCTAAGCTAAGTTTTGTCTTCAAGTCATCTGGCAAAGCCTGAATACATGACCAGGGAGCCCGAACATATAAAATTACCATCATGACATGATCAACCGGATCTGTGTGTAATAAAACACAACTCATGACATACCATAACATCATTCACAAGCCTCTCCAGCTGTATCTGTTCAATATATGTATGTGGAACATATGAACCTTCCAACCCAAGTTGGTCTGCCACATTTTTGACGAAGGAACGGTCTTTACCTTGTACCTTCATAAAAGAGTTGGAAAAAAAAATTGATTATTAGTTTCAAAATACCACCCCAAAGACAGTATAAGAGTTTTTCTAGAGCAAGAGAAGCAGATACTACCTGGACATAGGTCCGGTTCAGTTGTTCCAACCAATCAGTCTTCACAATAACCTTGTCATCATCGAAGATATGACTTTTTCTTTTTAAGATTGTTGCAATGGTGTAACCCAGAGCCATTAATCCTCCGAGAAGGCGAACACTGACTTCAAAAGTTATTCTGGGTGATATAATAAATGGACGATCTGTAACCCACTCCTGAAAGCAATACATAGAACGACAATCATTCATCAGATTGACCATGGACCACCCATTCATTCAGCTGTGATATGAGACTAAAATGTATCTGCCCATCTGTTTTCAATCTGATATGGTGTTTATACATAAGAAAAATAGTCTGAAACAAGTATTAACCAAACCTCAAACATGAGATTGTATTTTCCATCCCGGTTCCTCATTCTGAGGTATGATTGGCATGCTTCAGGATCCTCGCCTGGTGGTAGCAGATAGATGTCATAAGTTTCCTCTGTACGTTCCTTAAACTCTTCAGATAGAGCGGCCTTTGTTTGTTCTGGTGTTACAGCCTTCGTTGACTACAATAAGATAACAAAACTCACTCCAACCAGGAAAAAATTGCTGCTATAATACTGCCAGTTGCAGTTAATATAAAAGCGCCACAATATACATGTCTGAACAATATAAATGTTGTAACCTTTAAAATATATGTTGGGTTCTGAAAGCCACTGAAGGGGTTAAACTTGTTTTGGATCTTAATATGAGCTGTCTTCAGATCAGGTTCAATAAACGCCTTGTACATAGGATAAACCTGGTTGGAGAAAAACACATAAGCGAGATCTTATTGTCCAAAAACTCAAAACCAACAGCTGGAGTCATCATTTCATGTTTTATCCATATTTGAAATGACTCACAGCAAGGATGAGAGCAAGGGAGATTAATCAGGACAAAAATAAAAGATAGGAAAAGATTAGTGTGAAAACCGTCTCAGATATCTGATGAATTATTTCTTCAGGTTCCTGGCCAGCACGTTGAATGTCCCGCAAAACACGCTTGACAAGATCAAAGTGCACTCCACCAGTGACAGAGACACGCAGATCCAGCAAAGGCCGTAGCTTCTCACTCAAAGCGTATATGCCTTCAAGAATAACAATGCGAGAGCTAGGCACCTCAAGCGTTCTATACAAAAGCACGAAAGAAACGGATCAGTCAATTGCAGGTGTGCAGCTCTTATCAACTAACAGTTGTTCAGAAACTACTAGTCAATGTACGAAGACATATTAATCACTTTTTTTGCCTAAAAGATGTAATGAGGAGTATATAATATTTAACGTTAAAATGAACACCATAGTATAATCACTTTGTCCATCGGGCATTACTAAATCAAGTGGTTCCCAGGAATTCAAGTATAATGCTGTCTGTCCACAACTTTTCAACTGTGGCATATACACCAACAGGGAAAATCAATACCTGTAACCAATTCGCGAACTCGACTTGAAGTCATATATTGGAACCTGAACAGATTTTCCATCCTTTAGGCCATGTATATTGTCAAGAAGTGTATCATAGTCGGTCAACCGTGGGTCTGCAACAAATAAAAAACAAAAATTTATTTTCCAAACAGTTGTTCACATACCTAAGAAAAAGAAATGATTGAATCAAGCCATAACAAGAAGGGTGTAACATAGAAGTGCATACCATCAAAGTTTCCATCGATCACACGAGTACCATCATTGTAGTTGTCCATGTTTATGATAGCAATGCTAGGCATGAAGTTGAGGATTTTCTCTGTGAAGATTGTTTTCCCAGCTCCAGAAGGACCAGCTAACCCAACCAAAATGAGCCCATCGTTCTTCTGAGCCAATAATTGGCAAGCACGAATAACAACGTAGAAACCCTTTTCGAAAGACAAGGGATCCTCAATTGGAACAATCTCATATTTTCCAGAGTCCTTTCTTTTAATCAGCTGAACCTGATCCCGCAACAGGCCATGCCTCCGGCGAGGTGACAGAGCAACAGAACTATCGAGCACCATTGCAAGTAGCTGAGAAACAGAACATATGCCCCAAAGTTGCAATGAAGAAGAGAATCCGAAAGGTTAAAATTACAGGAAAAGACAAGACTTTCCGGTTTTGAATTCGATAAGAGTAAGCTATAAACTCTTTATATCAACTGCAGATGTATACGAACAGTTACCAACCAAAATGCTAATATTAGTCTAATCGGATCAAAAGCTGAGCAGAAAATTCATTCAATTCAACAAAAATCGATCAAGATCCATCAGACGCAGGGGAAAAGATGGACAAGCGAATCAAAAATACTCAAAATGCAAGATTTGAGCTTCAGATCTCATCACTGCAACACGACTTCAAGAACACTTAACACATGCGATAAAGAGGAGTAAATTAAACAAAGACTCAACGGATAACATCCCGAATCTGATCGTAAACAAAAGAACAATAGAGACGACAAACCGAGAATCTCTAAATAAAGGTTTCAGTCTTCACTTACCGGAAGAAGAGTCAAATCGGGGGGGGAAAAAAAAAAACTTCGCGCACCGGAAAGAGATGGGAAGAATATAGTTGAAGATATTTTCGTAGCAGTCAATGAGAGTGAGAAAGATGGCAGTTACTAGCAATGACGAGAAAGCAGCACTCGAGACAGATCTCAAACAGTAAACCACTCGTACCAGTTCATTCGAAATCGAATTTTCCTCCGGTTAATGGTAAATCAAACATTGGGATTAGGGACGAACCGAAAACCGCATGATATGTGGCTTCCTATGGAGTGGGGCTCCAAATTGATATGGCTTCTATTTGCTGAGAGTGGTTCGATTTGGGTTTCTTGGGTACAATCTCACTTGATAAGAAATAGAGTCGGCAGATTTCAATGGTATTGGTAGCTGGATTTGGAGAAGAATTTCAAAGCTAAGATCTTTAGCAAGGCCCTTTATTGTTTACATGGAATCTGGTATTTCTTCATAAATAATGCTCGATTAACTCCTCCTACCAGTTTTGAAGACATTCTTACTTGGTCTCACTCCTCATCTTCGGACAGCAAGATATCAGTTATTTGCAAACTCTTCTTACATGCAGCAATCTATTACATATAGAAAGAACGGAATGCTAGACTTCACCGCAATGAATCTCATCCTTACACATCACTTATTCGAGACATTGATCAAATCACAAGAGCAAATCTTCTCGGGATGGATCACTCCTCATACGGCTAGTAATCAGGGAGACTTCTTCCTTACGACTTGGTTTCGCATAACTCAACGATCTCAGATATCTCCACATCTGCTTCTCTCGAGTAATCTCACTACTGCTTACTCCTCCCCTTCTCCTTAGTCGTTTAATTTTTGTTTATTCTATTAGTTTATTAGTACACTAGATGTATCCACATATATGCGGGTAGGCATGGGCATAATACCCGAACCGAATGAAACCGAACTGAACCGAAATTAATGGTTCGGTTAGGTTATGGTTACTTCACAATAACCGAATGATTTTTATTTTTGATATCCATTGGTTATGATAACCGAATGGTTATTAACCGATAACCAATGGGTATCCATGGATATATAAAAAAACAAAATTATGTTTTATTTCTCCTAATTAACCGAAATATAACCGAACCGAAATAACCGAAACTAACCGAAATATTTCCGAAATTTAACCGAAATAACCGAAATATTTTGAAATTTAACCGAAATAACCGAAAATAACCGAAAATATTTGAAATTAACCGAAATTAACCGAAAATAACCGAAAATAACCGAAACCATTCGGTTAACCGAAAATAACCGAAAGATTTCGGTTACCAAACGGTTATTAATTTTGATAACCATACCGAACCGAACCGAATGGTAACCGAACCGAAACCGAACCGAAAACTGTTACTAACCGAATGGATAGTAAAAGACATAACCGAACGTAACCGAAAACCGAAATAACCGAACCGAACCGAA
>PKML01043621.1:614850-646458 GCA_002933935.1 Eutrema yunnanense
AAGAAGTTTTTTTTCTTTTTTTAATTAACTTTTCTTTTTAGGATAAATTAAAATTTTTTTTTTCTTTTTATTTCGTAACTTTACCTTTTAGGATTATGATTCAGTTATTATTTTTTCCGTACTTTTAAATTTTCTTTCTTTTTATGTTAATTAGATTCTAAAATTAAAAGAAAAAAATCCATTATTAATTTTTGTTTTTTCCTATTTTTATTAACTTTGGCTTTTAGGACAAATTTACATTTTTATTATTTATTTTTGTTTAGTAACTTTAACTTTTTAAGATGAGAAATCAAATATAAATTTAGTTTTTTACGTTTTTCAATCAATTTTTGCTTTTATAATCAATTTACATGTTCTGTTTTTCTTTTTTGTTTAATAACTTTACCTTTAAGGATTAGAAATCGATTATCAATTTTGTTTTTTATCGTTAATAACATGTGGCAATATACAATTATAAATTTATTAAACACGTGTCAAAATTAGCTGATCGTGTCGTGATCATGCGAGTTATTACATTTGAAACATTCTCATTTATATAATAAGATAAGATATCAACTCATATATTTTATATTAAAACATTGATGTCTATTGTGAACATTCCATTGTATTCTTGAACATCTTTGCAGTTTACCGATGCAGTTTTGGATTCTTGAATAATGGATAAGTGTTCATTTCAAATTTTCAACTCTACTTTTGTGAACATCTTTGTCCACGGGCAGATCCACCTGGACATGATCATCTTTAGGCTCGGTCGTTTTTGTCAACCAAAACAAAAATGTCCAAATATACAAACCCTTTGGGTTGCAGTCAATCCCAACTGACACCTGGCTCTGTCTTTTTTTCTCTCCCTCTCATGTTTTTCTTCCAGTTTTGGGTTAAATCATTACATGATCATATGGCAATCATCATTACAATTCACGATAATGGAAATATTATTATTATTATTATTATGGTGTGTGATTGTAGTAGATGCATGTCTCGTGTCCGTATTGTTGGAGGTGGGCTTAGCACCCCCCAAATGGGCCAGGCCCATCTCAGCGAAAGATGCCCCGCACTCCCGAAAACCCGACCTCTGATTGGGCGGCTCGGGGACATTCCCAGCCTGCCACTACGGGATGCCCCGAGCTCCCCCTAAAGGTCACCGCGCTAATGCTAGGGCTGCCAGAAAGGCGACACGTAAGGGATGACACCATAGGACACCTGTCCCAACACCGTTTGGCACCGATGGCGGGNTTACTTTCTTGATGGTGATTTGCGCCGTTTTGGTTCATTATTCAGGTAACTTGTATAACTTAATTATAATTTGTATAACTGAAAAAATCCAGATCGAAACCTAGACTAAACATCCCAATGAGGAGGATTCTAAAGGTTGGGTAATGGACGTATAGAGCGAGTTTTATGATTTATTAATTCTAAAATATTATTTTGGTTACAAACGAAGATAAGTGAAACATTTGCAGCACCATACACGAGCACACTTCTAATGTTTGTATATTTGTATTGTTTTGTTGAAATTTACGTAAATATTATCTTCAAAATTTTGTCTCTTTAATCTGAAAATGTTAGAATTATGCATGTGTTTGTTACACGATTTTATTGAATTGTTAGATACATTTACTTAAAAAGGTTACAACATTTATACTGTTCAAACGTGTATATCGTGGCGCTCTTATATTATCGGCAGTTTTATAGCAGCAATTTTGTTCCTGCAGGTTGGAGTGAGTTTTGTTATCTTATTGTAGTCAACGAAAGCTGTAACACCAGAACAAATGAAGGCCGCTCTGTCCGAAGATTTCAAGGAACGTACAGAGGAAACTTATGACATCTATCTGCTACCACCAGGCGAGGATCCTGAAGCATGCCAATCACACCTCAGAATATGGTTTGGTACAAAAGGGAGAGAAGAGTATCTTCTTGAAAACCAAATTAATAGGCCCAGTTTGAAAATGTTCTAACTAAGCCCATGAAATACACATCCAGGGGTAAGATTAATACATTAGAAAATAATATAAAATATTTATTAATTTTAAAACAAAGAGGAGTTTTCTGTAATTTAGAGGAACCGACCCATCGATAGCTGTCTATATAATAAACAAGGCTGCTCTCTCCGGCGGAGAAGGAACATGGCCAAGGCTCGGAAGCCGAAGAACGAGGAAGCTCCTGGCGCGAAGCCTTCGGAGAACACCGGAGCAAAAGTTCTTCATCAGAAGCTCTGTCTTTCTATCGACTTCAAAAAGCGGCAAATCTACGGGTTCGTTGCCCTCTCTTGCTTTCTATTCTCCATTCGAGAACTGAGTGCGTGAATGTAATTTTTTTTTGCAATTCGGGATGAGGAAACCCTAATTATGGGAAGAAGTTGAATTTTGCTTCGGTATTATCTTTTGGGATTTCTGATTGAATTCCCCCTGCTTTTGATTTCTTCATTTTTTATGGGATTTTTTTGGACTTTGTTGGCTTTCTATAGTTACACAGAGTTAGAAGTAAGTGTGCCAGATATCGGGATTGTGGGACTACACGCGGAGAACTTGGTAATCGAGCATGTCTTGGTTGATGGGGAACCCACTGTGTTTGAGTACTATCCGCACCATCAGAACTCTGAGAGTGAGAGTAACTGGAACTCGGTCTCAGACCCTGCTTCAGCAGCTGATGCCGCGGCCATGGAATATGTCGGTCTTCTTAAGAGAGAAGACACAGCCAATTTACTGATCAACTGTTGCAAGCCCTCCAAGGATTTATCTGAACAGCTCGATAACGTGACTTTAGAAAATGGTTCACAATCGTCTGGGGATGCAAAACAGGTTATTCTTCTGATTCTCTTCATCAGTTTTTATTGCTTTTGTGGACCAAAGATAACACATACCAGGCTATCCATCATCGCACTTGATCAATGCTAAATTAAGAATTTATCATATTGGTAGGTGAAATGAAAACACTAATGCAATTAAAATGGTAGCTATGGATGGGTTTGTGTTATTCCCTGTTTTGCTATAGGTTACAAGTGAGAGCTCTCCTATGTTTAACTATCAATGTATGCTCATATGATGCAGAATGTTAAGTTGATTCGGATTAACTACTGGATAGAGAAAACAGAGTCAGGAATTCATTTTGATGAGAACATTGTACATACCGATAACCAAATGAGACGTGCCCGCTGTTGGTTTCCTTGCATAGACGATGACTACCATCGTTGCAGGTATCCAGTTTAAAGAAGTAACACTGTTGTCATATCTGAGAACAAGAGTGGGTATCTCTACCTGTTTTTTCTTTTTCACTTATCAAATTTTTGGTGGATGCAGTTTCAATTTGGAATTCACTGTTCCACACAACTTTGTAGCTGTCAGCGTTGGGAAATTAGTTTACCAGGTAAGCTGGTATCTCTTTCATATGTGAATGGATTAGAGTTATTACTATATTTTTCATTCCGGTATTTACGCGCAAGACATATTCCATTATAGATTCTGGGAATTTACTTATTGATTGGAAAACTTTAGAAAAAAGTTGTGGTTCCCATGACGTTATCATAAAAATGTGTGCCCAAATTTGGTTTCAGCTTCTATAGAAAATAAGCCATATCCAATACCCTTTTAATCTGAAGGTTAACTATCTTTGATTGCAAAACCTGGTAGATTCTGAATTGTCTATATTGTCAGAATTTTCTCTGTTTAAGTACAGTTATCCTATAAATCTGGATCAAACAGAAGATTCTTTCCTCTGTTATATTGTAACCAAAACTATCTGGAAACTGGAAAGCCAAAAGTCTGTGGAGTATGTTTACATGTCCCATATTCAATCTTTTCAGTACTTTTCAAGGTGGATGGGGTGTTGTCTTTAAATCTTCACACTTTTCAGGTTATGTGCAAAGAAGATACTACTAAAAAAACGTATGTTTACGAACTAGCCATTCCTATTGCTCCACGGTGGGTGTCTTTAGTTGCGGGACCATTAGAAGTTCTTCCAGATCAGACAAACTATCTCATATCCAACTTGTGTTTGCCGCATGATCTCTTGAGGCTTGGTAATACAATGGAGTTTTTCCATGAAGCTTATAGGTCAGTAAATTTGTATCCTGGCAACTTCTTGTAGTCAAACTGATATTAAGTATTTTCTCTTTCTTACTGGACAATCAACTTCTACAGCTACTATGAAGATTATTTAAGTGCGAAATTTCCATTTGGATTCTACAAGCAAGTCTTTTTACCTCCTGAAATCGTTGTTTGCTCTTTGAGTTTGGGAGCTTCCTTGAGTGTATTTAGCTCGCACATGCTCTATGATGAGAGGGTTATTGATCAGGTATTGTTTCCTCGTAAATTAGTTTGTGGTTAGATGATACGTTATAGTTGTTTCTATATTATAATAAAAGGTACAGCAGAATAGAATTTGTATGGTACATTTTTGAAACAAAGCACATATCTGAGCAAATTAAATAAATTTCTGCATCATCTCTTATGAATGTGCAAGCTGCATTTATCTGTTGCTTGCATTTCACCCCTTCATTGAATCATGGCTTCTAGTGTAGAAGGTTTCACTTATATTTGTTTCTTGTTGTTTTGTCATCTTATTAGTTCCTTTATGCACGAATCTGATAGAGCTTGAATTGTCTTTGCAGACAATAGATACACGTATTAAACTTGCTTCTGCCTTAGCAAAACAGTGGTTTGGAGTTTATATTACTCCTGAGTCACCAAATGATGGTAGGCTTGTGACATTTTTCTACACTTTCTTTCCGCTGTTATATCATCTTCTTGTGAAAGCATGTAATCTTGTGATTGATGATTGTCCATGTTGTTATAACAGATTGGCTCCTCGATGGCCTTGCTGGTTTCTTAACGGATATGTTTATCAAGCAGTTCTTGGGAAATAATGAAGCTCGATACCGGAGATATAAGGTATAGCGTACTACTCGAGCTACTCTTCCCTGGATGCCTCTGTAACCACTTCTGAACAAAACCATTAACCTCTTATCTGGATTCTCATAAATTTTTTGATGCCAATGCAGGCAAATTGTGCCGTATGTAAAGCTGATGATAGTGGTGCAATGTGCTTGAGCTCATCTCCTTCTTGCAAGGACCTATTTGGAACTCATTCTATTGGGATGCATGGAAAGATACGATCATGGAAATCAGTAAGCAATCTTTTCTTTTTCTATTTTTTCATTTTCTGTTCTAAAATTTGTGTGCCGTGTATGAGTTTGTTGGGATAAGTTTACATGATCTTGCATGAGTTTGTGTGTTATGAAGGATAATTTTTGACTGACTTATTTTTGAAGGGAGCAGTCCTTCAGATGTTGGAGAAGCAAATGGGCTCGGACTCCTTCCGTAAAGTATGGACATGGTGCTATATTTTTTCAGGCAAATACCTTTATCAGTTTACTTAACTACGTGATTGATAAATCTTCTTCTAAATGATTTGCAGATTTTACAGAAAATTATTTCTCGAGCCAAGAATCCATCTAGTGCTATACGGTCCCTTAGCACGAAGGAGGTAACATGACTGCTCATCCAGATAAGCTCTATTTGTTTATTACAAGTTACATTAGGAAATACCCACATATTTCCTTTGGTTTTAGTTGGTAAACATAGAGAAAAATTAAAAATATTAGAAAGCATTTTGAACTGTCAGTGTAAAATAAATATTCCTGGATATGTGCGGTCCTAAGATAATCATCTAATGTTAGCTTTTGGGTTAGCTGAGAACACTAAAAGGTCAGAACGGATTCTGGGACTTCCTCTCTGTGACTGGATATACTTCTCATTGATGTCATAAATATGCTACTAAACCATAACTTGATATGGCCTTCCAACCATAACTTGGTTCAACAGCTCATAAGTCATAACCAATAGCATGCAAATAGACAACATCTCCTCCATTTCTTGTCTATTTATTCTTGGTTCACTGATTATCTTTCAGCTTGGATTCTCTAAATCAGTTTCTAATCTGTGTGCTTCTCTACCACTTTTGAGCTGCAGTTCCGGCAATTTGCTAATAAGATTGGAAACCTTGAGCGTCCATTTCTCAAAGAGTTTTTTCAGCGATGGGTTGCATCTTGTGGTTGTCCCGTGCTAAGGTATTTTTTTCTATGATGAGTTTCTTTCTTCTGGACTTAATTTTATGGATAACTAGATCTTTGTTAAATCTTACCGCAATTATTTTTTAACTGGTGCTTAATATACCAGGATTGGTTTGTCCTACAACAAAAGGAAAAACACTGTCGAAATGGCTGCTCTGCGTGAATGCACGGCTTTGCTCGATGCAAGATTATCAGTTATTGGTGCTACTTCTGATTCAGAAAACCGAGATGTGGATGTTGGCTGGCCCGGTATTATGAGTATAAGGGTTTATGAACTCGATGGAATGTCCGATCATCCAAAGTTGCCTATGACTGGAGACAGATGGCAGCTACTGGAATTACCATGTCATTCTAAACTTGCTGCTAAACGCTATCAAAAACCAAAGAAGGGAGGGAAACCTGATGGAGCTGACGAGAATGTTGATGCCGTAGCACCTTTAGACAATAAAACGAGGTAGGTTGCTGTGATACTCTTTTCGGGCATTCCTGGTCTGTTTACATCCCTTGCAACATCACAAGAAAAAAAACTGAGAGGTTGAATCTTTCTCTGCAGCATCGAATCTCCCTTGGCCTGGATTAAAGTTGACCCTGAGATGGAATATATTGCTGAGGTTCACCTTCACCAGCCCCTACAAATGTGGGTAAGAGATCTCCTCTGACGCCTCTATAACATCTGTTGTGTACATCACAGTTGACTTTGTCTTCCACTTTCTGCATGGTTCGTTCATGACAAGAAAGCTCATGAACTATGCCGCTTAGGTATTATATAACTGAGTCGGTCTGCATTTGAGTGAGTGTTGTCCTGTAAATTATAGCCATCTGAAGATCATGAACACTTGTTTGTTGACTACGCTTTCTCACACATGTCGGTTTTTGTGATTGTGGATCAGGTCAATCAATTAGAGAAGGATGGAGATGTTGTTGCTCAGGCACAAGCAATTGCGTCACTGGAAGCTTTAAAACAACACTCATTTTCCATTGTGAATGCACTCAATAATATTCTCACAGATTCCAAGGTTTTGTCCGTTTCTTATGTACTTGTTTCTAAAACCAGTTTGAAGATGAAGTTCATTTCTCCAAGAAAGTATTGTGACATGTAGGTCTTCTGGAGAATACGGATTGGGGCAGCTTTTGCATTGGCTAAAACAGCATCAGAGGTATGATAGAAATTGTTCAATCTGATGTTCCAAGTGTGTCTAGAGGTATGATAATCAAATTTAAAACTTGTTGATGTAAACAGCTGGTTTGAGCTTGCGAAATAGTGCATAGCATGACGAATAGCAAAAGTTGTTGCTACAAAAGTAGTTGCTACAAAAGTATTAGATCATGAATTCTATGTTTACCAGTTTTCATCTGTTTCTCTTTTGAAACTCTCATGAGTGTGCATGTCTGTCGGTTTGAACTGCATAATATGCCATCTTTCAACTTATTTTTGTAAACTGCATCTTTCTAAAGGTCACCTGCACTGCTTTCTGTGCCCTTTGAAACAAGTCTTAGTTGCAATGATTGATTTCGGCTCATTTCTTCTAGCAGGAGACTGACTGGGCGGGTTTGCAACATCTAATAAAGTTTTATAAAAGTAGAAGATTTGATGCAGAAATTGGACTCCCCAAGTGAGATTGGAGCCTTATAATATTTGGACCTCTCTTTGGTAACCAGCGGAAGATTTCTCATAATACTAATATTTTCCTTTCAGGCCGAATGACTTCCGCGATTTCCCAGAATATTTTGTGCTTGAGGTAATGAATTGAGGTAGGGTATGAGCTTGATATAATGTCACACATTGGTCTTAGCTGTTAGCTGGAGATGCTATTAAATATCATTTTGATATGACAGAAACTGTTACTGCTCCTGCTTAGTACAGAAATTGGGTACCTCCTGAAAAAAAAATATTAGGCTTCTTATTACTATATGTAATGGTGAAATAGCAAAATAATGAATGTTGAGCCAACAAAGAGCATGATATAAAGTAATGAGCATAATTACGTAAATCTAGAAGCTCCCTCTGTGTTCAACTTTTTCGAAAAAATCGTGAGCAGAGGGGTGTGATTCCTAGTTTCTCACTTATTTGCCTACTTTTCTCTGGGGTTATCCATGGTTATTTCCCCTGATACTATGGTTTCTAACAGTTAGCTTTTCTGTTTCACTCGGTTAGTGTGAGTGACTTTTATTGGTTATTTTTAAGTTGAATCCATTTCTTCTCTTGAACTTTGAACCTTGTGATAAAATGTCTCAGTAGGGACGTCTGGATTGGATCTCTTGAGTCGTATATATCATTTATTTGCATGCGGTCTCTTTGAATGTACTTATCCAAACTTATTTTCATTTGCTACGTCTTAGGCCATTCCACATGCCATTGCAATGGTTAGGGGTGCTGAGGCGAAAAGCCCTCGAGAAGCTGTTGAATTTATCTTACAGCTTCTAAAGGTATACATCTTCATAGTTTGATTCTATCATGTAATATGTAAAATTAGGGTAAAGTTTGAGCCTTCAAATAAAAGCTGTGCTAGTCTTTATTGCGCTGCTATGATTTTCTTTTATCTAGGAAAGATGAGGTTTCTCTACGCTCATTTCCAGTTCATTTTATCATATTACTGATTTTTGCCACCTTTTCCTTTTCCATTTTTATAGTACAATGACAACAGTGGAAATCCTTATTCTGATGTATTCTGGCTTGCTGTGCTGGTTCAGTCAGTTGGTGATCTTGAATTCGGTCAACAGGTGTGTGATTGTTATCTTGAAAAGGCTACTCTACGATTTAGCGGCAGTAGTATATTAGCTGTAAAAAAATTTGGAGCTTTATTGGGTCATGTAGCTTTATGGACGTCTCATACTTTTATGAAAAAGAAAAGATTTGGTCTTCGAGGACGACAGTGGTTTTGAGAAAAAATGGAGCACCATTTCATTCAGTTCATTTGAGACGTGAATTCAGAACTTCAATACATTATCGTGATACATGTTTTGCTTGCTCAGTACTTCTTGTTTCTTTGTTTCTCTGGCAGAGTCTAACGTTTTTGGCCCCTCTTCTGAAGCGCATTGACAGACTCTTGCAGTTTGACAGGTTACTTCTTGTTTGATGTTTATGATTTGATAGATTTTAACAGAATTTATTATTGAGATCATGTTTGTACTAGGCTGATGCCAAGCTACAATGGCATCTTGACAATTAGTTGCATCAGAACGTTGACACAGACTGCTCTCAAGCTTTCTGACTCCATCAGTTTCGTAAGTTTTTTCTCCTTCCGCTTTTTTCTCCAAGTGCTCCTTATAACATAGATACCATCACTGATGGCAATAAAAGCTTGCAATTCACTGACTTCAGGAACACATCTGTAAACTTATTGAACCTTTTCGAAATTCGGATACGATATTGCAAGTACGTGTAGAAGCATGTAGGGCACTTCTTGACATCGATTACCAATCCAAAGGCATAAGCTCTGCACTTTCGTTGTTTATGAAATACGTGGTAGAAGAGTCATCTTTGAGAGGTTGGTTACATTCTCTTGCTAGAACATAGCTGCTTTCTGGTTCTGGTAAAGTTCATTTTTTTTTTCCGTTTTATATACAGGTCAGGTTAAATTGTGCGTACACACAATGCGGTTATGTCAAATAGCAGTTGGATGTGACTCAAACGATTGTATTGACACTGTTAGTCTTCTGGAATTGCTGCATCTTTTCAAGAGCCATGTAGTATTCAACAATGAATTTCTTCGCCACCATTTGTTCTGCATTTTTCAAATCCTCGCTGGAAGGTCTGTGGCCTTTTTCTTCCAGATTATTTTTACAGTGGTGCATTTGTTTCCTTATCCATTATGGTAGCGTGTAGGTAGCAGTTAAACTTTAGGATTTTATAGCTCAGTCGTTCTTGAGCTAAAGAGTTTTGTGTAGTGAAAATAATTCCAGTGGACAAGATTCTCTTTTACCATGTTTACTGCTTTTCCTAGGTGAGGCGTCCAGTGAGTAATTTTTGCCACTTATGACAAGTAATGCTGAGTCATAATAGATTATTTAACAAATCCTCTTAAGCTATGAAAAAGTTTCTATCTGATGCATCATGTTTGGGTACATTAGTTTGCTTCTTTTAGTGAATTTTGTTTGGAATCTAAGTGTCTTCATTTTGAGCCTAGAGGGAATTTCGCTTTGTCTTCTTCTGCTTATCACCATATTTATCGACATTGTTAACAGAATATACTTCTTGTTATCTCATTTTCAGACCCCCAACATTGTTTGGAGTGCCTAAAGAAAAACCTTTGCAACTTGTTGATGTGGAGGCCTGCATTGAGCCCAAGAATGTATTTCCAGTTCCAGGAGCAGAGGCAGGGGGGCCTTCACTTTTGGCACTTGGAGATGCCAAAGGAAAATCGCTGGATGTTGCTCCTTTTGGTGTTCCGGTAAGATCACAGGAAATGTTCATGCCTATTGCTCCTGAACTGAAATTGCCAGAACCTGTTGCAGCATCACTTTATGAGACACAGTATCTTGAACCTCACATGGAAAATGAAAACCAACCTTTGCATGAAAGTCCCATTGTTCATGAGATTCTATCGGATGGTGAAGCCCCAACAGAAGAATTAGCTAAAAGGGAAGCAAATCCTCCAACAAAGGAACCTAAAAAAAAACCTGATGTGGTGTCTGTGTCTGTTAGTCACGAGAACAAGAAGAAGTCTTTTATACGGATCAAGGTCAGGCCATCTGGTGCGACCAGCAGAGCCGAGGGATCAGCACGATCCATGGAAAGATCTCAAGGGGTTGTGGTACGCCATGATATAGACCGAGGACAAACTAGTTCAGCTTCTGTAGACGCTCCACAGAGAATCTCAGCTGATGCTGTGAGCATCAGCAATCAGAATCACTTGGAGGAAGTAAACTCGTGTCATGATGTTGGATCTCGCATGACTGCAAGTATCGGCAGTGTAAAATTTGTAAGCGAAGGTGAGACTTTTGGGAAAGAGTTGCAGTGCACTGCTGAGTCTGGGAAAACTTCCACAAGCCAAAAAGTAGATCATAACCAAGAAATAGTAGCGCCCAGCTTCTTGCCACAAGACCATAGTAAGGGCAACGAGGCACAGCAAAAATACGCGAGCCTTCAGACACTTTCGGTTGGTAAAGAAAGGGAAAAGAAGAAAGACAAGGAAAAGAAAGTGAAGAAGAGGAAAAGAGAAGACCCGATTTATCTAGAAAAGAAACGGTTAAAGAAAGAGAAGAAACAAAAGGAGAAGGAAATGGCAAAGCTTTTGAGCAGCTCTTTGGATCCAGCTACAAAGACGATAGAGAGAGTCGTGGAGGCTAAACCAGAGGGACCAAGTGATGGTGCTGCATTGATCAAAGTTGAAACAAAGGCTGAGCCATCAGAAGCTCGTCCCAAGTTCCGAATCAAACTGAAAAGCAAAGCGTTCAACAACCCCTAAGTTTCGATCCGAGCCAGTGCCCTTTTTTTTTTTTTTTTTCCAAATCTCCCACTGGATTTGTCACTATGGTCGTCTTATTATCTTGAGTAATGCATAGATTCGATGTGTGACTTGTAAGTGACAGCTTTGGTGTTACCAGGTGTGTTATATGTCAATGTGATCTAGTAACTTAAAGAGTAGTTTATCTAGGTTTTGGATAAACAAACTGCAATTTTGACTTTTTGTGCTATAATTAAATAAATGTAGCAGGTAATTAATTTATAAGATAGGCTCATTAGTATTAAATGTGCACTTTGTTTTAATTGTAACGTTAGAGCATCTTCAACCCACTTCTATTTTCCATTTTAAACTCTATTTTAGAGTCAAATTTTTTCTAACCATCTATATTTCCAACTCTATTTTGTGGAATGCTATTTTTATGGGTGTATTCAATCTAATATTTAGGAGAATTTGGAAAGACTTGAGTTTTAGTGAGTTTTTAGATGATGTGATGGGTTGTTATGATTTGTTTTTAAATAATTATGAAATCACATATAAAACCATGAGATTTGGATTTTATTTTTTTAACTAAGAAACTCCACCAAAACATCTCCAAATTACTAAAAATCTCCTAAAACCCACTGCTTAAATTTTTTCAATAACAGTGGATTTGAAAGTTTATATATATTTCACTAGTTAAATAACATGAGATTTTAAAAGACTTTTGAAAATTCATGTTTGAATAACATAAAATTTGTGATTTTAATACAAATGCTAGATTGAGTACACAGAGATTATTTAGAGGAATGCTATTTGTTACTCTATTACAAAGTGAACTTTTTATTTATATAATGGTTTTTTAAATTTTATGTTATTTATAATTGAAACAAACAATAATTTTCTATTTGTTAATTATAAACAATAATATCTAAATTTCAGTTTCAAGTAACTAAATTATGTGTTTTAAGTTTAACACATCATCAAATTTTTGTTTTTTTTATATTTTACTTACAAAAACTAATTTGAGCAAACTTTTCAGATTTATATTTTTTGTATTATTTGATTTGTTATATTTACTAGAAATTTGTTATTTTATAATATCTAGGATACGTAATATTATGACATGTTTACAACTCTAATGATCTAAACTAAACAATATCATAATTTATGAAAATTTTGCAAAAAAAAATAAAAATAGTTGGGGTTAATTTGTAAATTTTATAAATAAAATGTATCAATAATAACATAAAATAAAATAGAATACTTATTTTTAGAGCAAAAAATAGAGTAATACATTGGAGAAAAATAAATAGAATATTTATTTTAGAGTCAAAAATAGAAAAATACATTGGAGATATTCGTACTTCATGAAACTACCATGGATCGCGCTTCAACTCTGGCGCAACTAAAACTTAGGGAGAAAGACTTACGCTCATTGAAGAGAAAAGGAATCCCAAGCTTATTTTTTTAAAGTGTGAAATTTCATTATTATATGTAAATTTTACTCCCTTAGTTCTTACAAATATTTTTTAGAGTTTTCACACAAATTAAGAAACAATTAATGTTTAGTCATAAATATATTATATTCTTTCACTAAACAATTTCTCATACCTATTAACCAATAATAATACAAAAATTTCTAATATTGTCAACTCTGGCGCAACTAGAACTTAGAGAGAGAGACTTACGCTCATTGAAGAAAAAAAGAATCCCAAAGCTTATTTTTTTGAAGTGTGGAATTTCATTATTATACGTAAATTGTACTCCCTCAGTTATTAGAAGATTTTTAGAGTTTTCACACAAATTAAAAAATAATTAATGTATAGTTATAAATACATTATATTTTATCACTAAACAATTTCTCATACCTATTAACCGATAGTAATACAAAAATTTCAAATATTCTCAATTAATTTCTCTTAAAATTATCATTTATTAATATTAACTAATAAAAAGTAAATAAAAAACTTAGAAAATCAATTTTTGTGGAACAAAATAAAAAACCTACAAAATTAATCTTTTAGGAAAAGAGGGAGTAGATATTTTTCTTGTTTTTTTGTGTTGAAATTATAGATATTTTATTTGAATGCAAAAAAATTAAAATATTGAGCTGCTACTGAACTCCGCAAAATAAATAATTCAATATTGAGCTGAACTCCAAAAAATTCAAACTGAATANAATTTTATAACCATCATAACAAATTGAGCTATTAGATAATTACTAATTAACATACGCGATTTAAGGTTAGTTTCGTCAATTCCTAAGTTAAATGATTAATTTCTTTATTAAAAATTTTAGTATGCTATAAATGAGTATTGGGCTAATTAAGTGAAAGAAGAGAAGAAGAAAAAAAGAGAAATGGCCAAAGGAAAGGAGAAGCACTGAGCAATTGAAGAAAACATTGCTGCATTTCTCACGAGGAAAAAGGAGAGATTTCTCAAGAATGGAGGCAAAGCGAGAAATCCTTTTTCCGTAGACGATGAACTGTGGGAGAGTGTTCAAGTCCGTACAAGCGTTGGTGGCTCACAGCTTCCTCTTCTGTTTCACGCTCGCTTTGGTGCTCAAGCTCGACCACACCGTCTCTTACTCCTGGTGGTTAGTTCATTACTCTTGAGACTCAATTGCCTCCATTCATCGGAATTATTCTTTTTCGTTGTGATTTCGATTTTTCTGCGCATCGTTGAGAGATGAACGTTTTTACCCAGTTCAATTTCGAATCCACAGCTTTGGCTCTGTCGAATACAATTGGTTTGCGATGTTTTGCATAACTATCGAGACGAATTTCCTGTGAGATCATTCAAATTTGGTTCCCGAGCCTGAAAAGCTCTTGATTTCGAATAATGGAATTCACGCCAATCATTTCTACTTAAATAGAAATCTTTCCTTTTATGGTATGCTTTTCTTTTTCTTGTAATGTACAAGACATTAAAAGTACACCCTTATCAGGTAGTACTATGACAGGGAAACCTGCCAGATCGTGTCACGTGTTGATGTTTAGTTGAAGAAACATTTAGATTCTGATTCTATGTTTTGGCTTCTTTTTTTATGTGTGTGTTTTTTGTCGGTTATCAATTTCCTGGTATTCATGTAGGACTGTGTGTCTACCTCTGTGGGCATTCCATGCTGTTGTTGCAAGGGGAAGATTCTCGCTTCCGGCTCCAATCGCTCCTCGTAACCGTCATGTATGTCCCTTCTATTATTCACACTTAGTGTTATGACTCCCAGTAAATCGATAGCTAAGGATAACTGATATCAGGATTAACCTTCAGATGACATTTATTTTGTGATATTTTGGCTTGTTCTTGATTGTTTTTTTGGTCTACAGTGGGCTCCATGTCATGCTATTGTTGCAACACCCTTGCTTGTAGCTTTCGAATTGCTCCTCTGTGTTTACCTCGAGAGTGCATATGGTAAATAACCACAGTTTCATACTTCATGAGATCCGTTGATGTTGTGATATGCTAAAGCCTCTTGTAATTTAGTATTTTGACTAGGGAAAAAGTTTATTTATGTTACTACTCATATGCTGAAGCAAATGATTGACTATATCGACTCTCAAAGCTTCTCGTTATGACTCTTGGTTTTGGCAGTGTTTTCTTGCTGTATATCGCCCTCGTTTATTTCCTTCCGGTTTAATGTAATTTTGTGCTGTTGTATTTGACATGCAGCTCGTTGGCCACCAGTTGTGAGTTTGAAGATTGTTTTTCTCCCCTTATTGGCGTTTGAAGTAATCATACTAGTGGACAATGCCAGGTATTGAGATAAGATTATTTTATTCCATTTACTTCTCAAAGCCATTCGTTCTTTGGTTTTCTGAACACATAACAAATATGGCTCACATAAATCACGGTATCTGAACATGGGAGGTTTTGTTTAACTTCCGAATCATGTTGTAAGCGGAAGAGATAGGTGGATACCATGTTATGTAGGTCAAGAACAGACTTACTAATAGAGGGGTTGGGGGTGGGATTGTGGTCTCTGCTAAATTACCAGTTCATGATTACTCATATAATGGATCTGGGAATAGAATGTTATAAAAGCTAATACATTATGTGTGATTGCATTGTAATACATCCCTCAATTACTGGAAGTAGACCTTTATAGTAAATTATATTGTTTCCTTAGTTCCTATTTCTCTACTATTCTTTTTGAAGTTCCTAATTACCTCACGTTTTATCTTCAGAATGTGTCGGGCACTGATGCCTGGAGATGAAGAGAGCATAAATGATGAAGCAATATGGGAAGCACTTCCTGTAAGTCATGCTACATTTGTTGATTTAAGGCGTGAGCTGCTATTCAAATCACTTGATTCAGCAACTTAAGACTAGGACTCCTCTTTCTTGACGTGCTTAAGTTGCATTTAATTACTACATGTGAGCTATATAAGTCATATATAACCATTTTGATATTTTCTAATAACACAATTTTGGACTCTGATTCTGTCATGGATTGAGAGAAATTCTCTTTTTCGCCAACTTCTGTAATTTTAGCTTACACAAAGTCAAGCTTGAATAATTGCCAATTCTTTGTTTGTGGGTGGGAAGCTCCTTACATATTCAAAAAAAACCTTTCTGATGCTTTTTTCTTTCCTGTCTGCAGCATTTCTGGGTTGCGATTTCCATGGTGTTCTTTCTGGCTGCTACAATCTTTACCCTCCTAAAGCTGTCTGGTAATAATCTGCCGCTGGAATAGCTGCTAAAATTTCAAGTATCTTACTTAATCTAAAGACGACCATGGGCGTTATACTTCATGGAAATTCACAATTATATTTATATCAAGACCGTTTTCTGTTTAGTGTTCATCTATGTTAGACAAATCTCCAGAAAGGAAAACCTTGAAATCCTGCAGAATGAGTCATTCTAAATGTTTGTATGAATATGGATGCACCGAAAAATGAGTTTCTTTATTGGTGGAACAAGTCAAGTTAATAATTTACTTAATTAGAGCTGGAACACCATATATGTTTATTCGTTTCTTAATATGCTAAATGTCCTTTGGTTGGAACTCCCTCTTGTGTGCACAGACACTGACATATTCATAAAATCATAATCATATTTAACTTCAGTTGTCTCACTAACCATGTGGATATTTTCATCTATTTACCTATCTAAATCATATCTTATATTAACTATGTCCTGGATGGGTTGTTGTTTTTCCATTCTATCTTAACTCCTTTCGTATTTTATTCAAATCAGGTGATGTAGCTGCTCTTGGCTGGTGGGATTTATTCATTAATTTCGGGTATGCATTGTATTTGCCTTTTTCTGTCAAAGATGTATTTCTCCTAATGCTATTGGTGGAATTGCTCATGAAGGTAATCAATGTGTACGTTTTGCATGCAGAATTGCAGAGTGCTTTGCTTTTCTTGTTTGTACAAAATGGTCCAATCCAGTAATTCATAGAAGCTCACGTGTCAGAGAACCCGAGTCATCTTCTACCACTACTAGATATGTTGATTGGAACAGTGGCCTTGTGGTTGTTTCAGAAGACGATAGGCACCAAGATGGAACGTGTGGCCTGCAAGATATTGGTGGTCATATTATGAAAATTCCCCTCATTTTATTTCAAGTGGTGCTTTGCATGCATCTTGAGGTACACATCATTTGTCCCTATCCTACAATTGTTGTGTTTGGACATTACCAAGAATCAAACTTGTGGTTTGAACTTTCAGGGAACACCTGAAGGTGCTAAGTATATACCTTTACCAGTCCTGTTTTCTCCACTCTTCCTATTGCAAGGCGTTGGTATTCTATTTGCTGCTTCTAAATTGATCGAGAAGGTTGTTCTATTGCTGCGGGGCGAAGGTGATAGAGGATTGTATTTTAGATTTTCATCCGGAGCCCATGATTGCTTGGGTTTTTTGCACCATGGATCCAGGTGATATACATGTTTATTTGTTTCCTTATCAGTTTTAATGCACTAAAATTATAGAGGCTAACCACCAAATATAGGTTTTTTGGTGCCAATGAATTACTAACAAACATCAAGTTGATGCCTAATACTTGATCCTCTACGCGCTTAGGCTACTAGGTTGGTGGTCAATTGATGAAGGAAGCCGGGAGGAGCAAGCTCGACTATACTTTGATCAAGACTCTGGGTTAGTGTATAATTCAACCTTGTACATCTTCCAACGAAAATGGTTACATCCAACCTACTGAAGATTTCATGAATATGTGTGTGCAGTTACAATACCTTCTGTGGTCACGCGCCTGAAATAGTCAAGAAAATGCCTAAGAAAGATCTTGCTGAGGAGGTATTTCTACTTTTCTTTTTTGTCCAAGTCTTTTTTCCTCTGGTTTAATTATTTCTTAATTTTTTTTGGTCTTTGCATTTGATATTCCGTGTCAGGTGTGGAGACTTCAAGCAGCACTTGGTGAACAAACAGAAATCACGAAATTCAGCCAGCAGGAATATGAGAGACTGCAAAATGTAAGGCTTCTCCTTCTTCTTCTTTGCGTAAATTCACTTCTCACTCTAAAGGGATTTAGCTTTTACAATAGTTTCTTTTTCGGTGTTTGCTTATCCCTTGGACTACCATGTTTCGATCGTGTGTGTTCCAGGAAAAAGTGCTGTGTAGGGTTTGTTTCGAAAGAGAAATCAGTGTGGTACTACTTCCATGCAGACACCGTGTTCTCTGCAGGTATGTATGCCTTCTTCCCCACGAAGAAACTGAAAGTTAAAACAAATCATGTGTTTTGCTGCAATGTTTTTTTTGTGTGTGCAGAAACTGCTCAGATAAGTGTAAAAAATGTCCTTTCTGCCGTATAACCATCGAAGAGCGCCTGCCCGTATATGATGTTTGACATCTAACTTGACCCTCTTCGATCAAAGATTTAAGTGTATATATATGTATATATGTCTCGCACTCTTTTTATCACCCTTTTGTTCACATTTTGCTTAGTCGTTTTATTTGTGCAAATCAACATCGAGTGTAGAGGCTAGGATACGTAGATATTATTACCCGATATTGTTTGTATAATGTATCTGTTTTTTCTTTTGTTATTATAATGTATATTTTCAATATCTGGGTCTAATTTCAGATTTTGTTATAAGAAAAAGAACCTTTTGATAAGCGATAGAAAATTGAAGGATCTACCAACAACTTTTACTGAAAGCTAACTTAAGTTTGGGCCGAAGCTAGCTCAGTGGGCTAAAAAGGCTTTTGTTGAGAAAATAATCAAATATCAAAGGCGACGCGAGAGACCTAACATATTTTCCGGCAAACGAAATCGAGGAAGAGAGAGAGAGAGAGAGATGTGGTTCGGTGGCGGCGGAGGAGGAGGAGGAGGAGGACTGAGGAAGCTGTGTAGAGGAGCGTCGGGTGTAATTGAGAATGAGATTAGCAGCTGTAGTAGCTCTTTGTTCGTGAGATACATGTCGAGAGAACGAGCTGTAAACGTACGGAAGATAAACCCAAAGGTTTCGATCCCAGATGCTTACCTCATTTCCAATTCTCTCTACAATCTCTTTAAGCAACATGGCCCTCTTTCCGTTCCCAACACTTGGCTCCGTGCTCAGGTCTTTCATCTTCTTCTCTCTCTTTAGATCAGTGGTACTGGTTATTTGTTATGGTTTGGATTGTTTCTTTGCTTGTGTGGGTTATGCTTAAGAAGTTTAGGTATTGAATTGGTCTGATAATATTGATACAGAGATGGGAAACTGTTTCACTCAAATCATTTGGTGATTGATAACAACAGGAAGCTGGGGTTAGTGGATTGAACAGCAAAACGCATATGAAGCTTTTGCTGAAATGGATGAGAGGGAGAAAGATGCTCAAGTTAATCTGCAACCAAGTTGGTTCCTCCAAAAAGTTTTTCCACACCATTTTACCTGAAGACCCTCAACAAGATCAACCCATTCCTGCGACTGAGAACATCAAACAAGCCTTCAAGAGAAGAAGCAAATAAGAGGATTCCATTAGTTTTTGCCTTTGAGACAGCAAATCTCTGTGGACAAGTTGTTTGGTTCTTTTTTTTGTTTCTGTCTCCAAGGAAACGAAACATTATAGTTGAGATGGTGTAGAATGAAATGTCAGGACTTGGTTTGATCTTCGCTCCGTTCCCTTGAATAAAGAAAAATCAAATCTTATTTGCAGAAGCAAAACCAAAAGATCACACTATTCATCAAAACTCAACATGATGCCTTGAATTGATCAGTTCACAATACAAAGTTATTAAACATCACACATTCATATCTTAACAAGTACTAACTTACCAACAACATTACCAAAAAATACGCATCACCCGTTTGGAGAGAGAATGTTTTTGATCTTGTGCTCAAATGTGGGAAAGAGAAACGCATTCTCAAAACATGTTGAGTATAAGCACACCATTGTAGAGAAGCTAAGTTTTTTGCGTCTGTGAACAAATATCATCTCCATTGTCCATTTTTACTTTTGACCGAAAATATCTTGAACTCTACGAATAATTTAATGGGCCTAAACGGTGCCCAACAGAATCACATAGTCAAATTGCTAATGTGAAAAATCGGAGTACCTTTTATGCAATTTATTAAGAGATTGATCCCAACTAAACAGCTCCATGAATCATCAATTTATTTCAGAGTTAGCTTTTTCCGTTCCGATGAATCGAAATGCCTAAATGAAAAACCCAAACTTCGATTTCTAATCATCATTCTTCTTTTCTCCTATCCTATCAGAAAAGGAACCCTAATTTCTCCCTCAGAACCGTCCCTGTTATTGTATTCGATTTGATTAAAGGCTTTGGAGCTGCTAAATTGGCTGGTGTTGATCTGATCTAGCATTCTGAGCTTACGAATTTCTTTCTTTGGGATTTAATTTCAAGCAGGGAAAGTGTTTCGTGAACCAAACCCACCAAAAATCTGAGAGCTAGATTTCCTGGCAACTCTTTTATAGGCTAAAAATTCAAGCTTTTTGATGAATCTTATCTATTGAGGAAGTATAGGGGATGATGAAGATCCCGTAACTGGAAATTTTGTTTGATGGGTAGGAGAATTTCTTGGTTATCTTTGAAATGAGTCGGTCTCCATCGTTTTCTGTGAAGCCTGAGCCTAGTATAAAGCCCGATCCTGAGTCTTTGAAACGATGGGTTCACGCATTTTGCATTTTGAGGTTTGATCTCGAGCAAGGGCAGCTCTTAGAAGAGTGCTATCCACCAGGCTCTCTCTCGCAAGAAGAGGAAATCGAGGTTTCATTCAACTCCTTTCCGGATTCTGTCTCACAGCAACATAACCGTGCAAGCATACATGACTGCATTTTCTTTTTCCGGTTTCGTAGACCAAAGAAGAACACTGAGGAGATAGATGGTGATAGGTACTTGTATGGTTATGTATTCAATAGGCAGAGGCATGATGAGAGATTGAAAAGAGGAGGTGAACAGAAGTCTGTTGTGATATTATCGCATACTCCTTACTCTAGTGTTTTTAGACCGTTGCTGCAAATCATTGGTCCTTTGTATTTTGATGTTGGAAATAAGGCTATTGAACATATTGCCGGTTATGTCTCATTGTGGCCTGCTCCTGTTCCTGGTAAGCTAATGGAGCTGCCAATTGGTAATGCTCTGCTGAAGGTGAACTTGCCGCCTGCTCATAGCCTTCCTTTGGAAAATGGGATTTTATATGAGGAATCTGCTTCTTCCATGGCTCCTTTACTCCCTACGAATCAGTCTGTTCCTCAAGGTCTTTTCCATGATGCCGATCTTTTTGGCATTTACCGGGGGCTATTGTTGCAGCTATGGACGTTATGGGAATTGTTACTCATAGGTGAGCCTATCCTTATCATAGCACCAACACCTCCACAATGTTCAGAGGCAGTTGCTTGTCTTGTGAGTTTGGTTGCGCCCCTATTTTGTAGCGTCGACTTTAGACCATATTTTACCATACATGATCCAGGATTTGCTCGACTAAACTCACTCCGAGAAGGAGACACTTTCCCGCCAATGGTTTTGGGTGTCACAAACCTCTTTTTCCTTAAAGCTCTTCGCAATATGCCTCATGTTGTCTCAGTTGGAACCCCTGCTCCAAACTCAAACCGTGTAGCCCTTACAAGTAGGTCGGCTGGTAGATTATCTGGTAAATCTGAAGGATTAGGCGTACAGCAGCTTTCGCTAAGAAGGTTCTCTCCTACAAATTTGCTAAATGCAGTAAAACTTAGACGAGATGGACCTCTGTGTCTCATGACGGAGCACAAGGAAGCTGTCTGGACCACCTACTCTGCAATAACTAAGCCAGACACTTCGATTTTGAATAGACTTATTGATGCTGGGATGTCGCCGAGGGTTGAGGAATCAATGTCAGTTGTGAATAATGAGATTCTGCGACGGCATTTCTTGGAATTAACTACGAATTTCTTGGCCCCTTTTGGTCCATATTTCCAGGTTAACGCCCCTTCTGATGGATCTTCCCCATATGTTGCCCCTCCTGCGCTCCCATCATTCGGTGCTGACGAATTCCTTTCAAATTTATGGGCGAGAGGTGTGGGGAAGTTTTTGTCTAAACGCATGAAATCCAACTGGCCAGATCTGTATAGGTATATTTTACCAACGTCATTTTAGTTTCAGTCTTTGGACTTATTGTCTCGTTCTGGTCACATTTATGGTTACCTTGGTAAACCATTGTTTCAGGCGGTTTCTACGAGGGCCTAATTTTAACCCCTGGTTCCAAAGACGGCGTGCTGTTGCTGAGCAAGAACAACGTAGATTATGGAGGCTGGCTAGAATGAAGACTGATATGCGGCAGATTACGTCTCAGATGAATGAGTTGGAAGCTGTGGATTCCTTCAATGCCATTGAGAAATACATTAGTGAGGAAGTCAAGGTAAGACTATCTCCCTTTAGGTCTGAATGCTTCATCATCTAGTATGGAAAATTCCCATGCTTAGCATTCGAGAATTCGTTAAGGAGATATTCCTGTTTTGTACTCCCATACCAGATTTAGCTATTTATCGCTCTGAATAGTATAGGAAGTCTCTTTGAGAATTCTGTGATGATAGATTGACCAGTTCCCTCTACCGCAGAACCTGAAGTCATATTGAAATCAATTTTTTGCAGTCGCTGGAATCAGGAGGATGCGCAGATTCAGAAGCAACGTTTCAGAAACTGAAGAAGGATTTACAAGCGGTGTTCAGTGTACTTCCAAGGGACATGCAGGAACTTCTGCTTTCAAATCCGCAAAGAGCATCACTTTTTCAATAGGCTTCCATGAGGATTATGATTTCCTTCTCTTATGCTCTGTTTCATTTTTTTAACTATGTCAACCAAAGTTTTCCTTCTTCATCTTCTCTAATTGTTTCCTAGTTTTTTCTCAGCATGTCTCATTAAACATGAGAATCACGCAACACCAGATTCACTGATCACTGCTCTATTTTCTCTATTATCGGTTCTTTGATCCGTAAAACATGTAACTGTGATTTATTCACGACAATTGAATGAAACGTGTGGCCTTATCAAGTGTCCCTAACAGTTGGGAAGTGTCTCTCTTTCTAATTGTGATTGCTAGGCAACTGAGCAAAATATATACGTAGCCACCCGGTCATCTCGACACAAATTAAACAGACTAAATAACCTTGCACAAGCTTGCGAGCTTTGAACAGACGATTACAACAACGAAACCCTCATTGTGCTACTGGAAATATAGAACAAGTGCAGTAGCAGCGGCTCCAGCAGCAGCTCCTGCAGCGACTCCTGCAGCGACTAGAACATAAGTAGCAATGGCTGTAAAACCTTCGAGGCGGCCGCTTCCACGGTGCAGTCTCCCAGAGATCACTTTACAGGATTTGTCAGCTTCTTTGTATAGAGTGATGGCTTTTTCGTTCTAAAAAAATTGGAAGGCCAGGTCAGAGATGAAAATACAGCTGAGTCTGAGTGGAGGATGAACTTAGTTATAGCTTAGAAGAGTAAAGATGCATTACCTTTAGCCTGAAGCTCTTCATAGTTCGACTTAGAGTGAGAGTATCACTCGGTGATGATGATAGTTTGAGGGAACGATCCTTCCACTCGTCTACAAGCTTTTTAAGAAGAGCAACACTAGCTTTTAGATGCTCCTTATAGAGATTGTCCCAGAGCTTAAAGCAATCAGCATTTTCAGTCAAAGACCAGATAGCGATTGATGTAGCTTCCTTGGCTAAAACAGGATTTCCTGTAACAACGGTAATACATTAGAATTCTATTTGGAGAAGAGAGATGGAAGCAGAAAACTCAAGGATTCAAGGTCTCGTTTGTTACTGATACCTTCTCCAGCTAATTTCAAGGAAGAAATGAATATCTGTTTCATTGTATTGGTTCCTGTTGTAAGAGTCACTTCCTTCAACAAGGGATAAATTGCCTCAAACCTCTCTGTAGCCTGTGCGCATACAGAGACCATGCTTGTGATCAGAATCAACAAACACATGTTTTATAAATTCCAATACTACTACTTACCTTTACTCTTGCGGATGGAGCAGGGAATGTAAGCCGCACCAATATCTCAAATGAAGGAAGTGGAATCAGCCGCTCTCCCTCTCTAATTGCTCGATTTACAATTATGATCCGAGCCTTTGGATTCGACAAAATGCTGATAAGCAAGATCAGATGATTGTTACGTAATAAATATATAGCAGAGGAGATCACAAGAAAACTTTTGACTCACTTCTCAACCAATTGCAGGATGAGATCCATTGACTGAGGGCTGCAGCACTTCTTATTACCGACTAGTGGTAACAAGTTATGCGCCCATGAACACAGGCCAGCAGATAAATCACCTTGGGAGGCCTGCCCACATTTGACAGTTCAAAAACACAAATTTCGACACTCTTGGTCCTAGTTCACATAAGGGAAAAAAACAAGACACGAACCTGAGCCATCATCCAAACTATAACCGGAAGCTTGTCCTGTCCTTGATACCCAGGTCTCTCCCTCAGCATCGGCAATACACTAGTCAAAGCATCAGGTCTACTACGCAATACCATTGCTAGTGCAACAAATGTTGCCACCTAATCGTAAAACAAATAGAGCACAGTGGAGTTAGTCAAACAGGCATAGGTGAAAGCCATAAAATTGATGCGTTTTCCAAAATAACCTCAGATTTGGAAGAAGTATGTTGTGCTGCCAAATCAGTGAGAATACGATCAAACGCCCACAGTACAAACTTCCCGAGTGGCTCAATTGGATGTCTGTTGATCCAATCGACTGATATTTCGTAGAGAGGTGCAGGAATATGAGATAATGGAACCTGTTTATTATAAACAAGATAATCAGCTTCTAATATAGACTTTGATTCTAAAATCTCACAAAAACGTGAAAGAAGAAGCTCACATCGATCAGCTTGGACAAAGGAGACTCCTTGAACATCTTCACCCATGGAAATGATACTTCGGAGAGTGCTTCATTAAGGAGAAGGCAAAATCTAATTAACTGCACACCCGGCAGAGACCAAGTATCTTCCTATTAACAAAATTGAAATTTGATTTGTGAGTTTTCGATTTAGATCAGAATTCCAGTCATTATTAAACAAACGGATCAAGCCGAAATTCACATCGCACGCACTTACCAATATTTGGGCGAGGAAATCCGCAAGTTCTGAAGGATCGATCTTTGCCGCAGCTTCGGGCAAAGACACTATCGGCGTTCAGATTCTCATTCCTCGCCGCACCGGCACCGCTCGATTCATCTTCCACATCGGAAGCAACCATCAAAGCACGGATGACGTTATCGCCGTTAGCTAGGTTTTCATTCGGAACAATATTGTCAGAAACGCCGCCATTCGCCGGTTTTTTCATCTGATGGCGCTTCCGGTGTACGGCTTTCTTCCATCCATGGCCGGCGTGGGAGTTACCAGTAGAGCTCTCAGATTTAATTAGATCCATTAGCTTTTCTAAGGTTTCTAATTGTTTTTTTTCATTAATCTAAATAAAAAAACTAAATATTGTTGTAAACTATAACGTAATATTATATATGTGAGAAAGGTTAAAGATAGATTATAGCAAGTAATTAAAGATGAGAGAGTAGAGAGATAGAGAAATCTCTTTATTTCATAAGGATGAGATTACTTCATAGCTAAGTAATTCACTTCATAGCTATTCATTCATTACTTCATAGCTAATTTAATTAGATTTTCATGGGTTCTTAACCATTAATTTAATATTAAAATGGATTAAGAAACCCTCTTAAGATATCCTCAATTTTTTGTATGTCCAATGGTAGAATACAATAGGGTTCTTCAAAAAAAAAAAAAAAATTATAAATTTATTATAAAAAGTTTGTTAAAAATTAGTATGAACAAAACTAAACATTGAGAGATAAGTAAAGATTCACATTCGATCTCTGGCATAATCTCTCTTGGGTACACACTAATCTGCAAGCAACAAACACATTAATCTGACCATCTCCATCAACATCATCTTCTTTGATCATCTCATGATTCTGCTAGTGGAGTCATACTTGAAAATGGTGTTTGTTGCAATAGAATTCCAGTCAAAGGAAGAAAGAGATGCATAGAGCATAAAGGGCAGAGAATTTGTCGTGTTTCCCCTGAAAAACACAAACCACCACAGCCCGAGATTTTCACCGGGAAAGTTCACAAACAAAGAAGAGCAAATACGAGACACAAACATCTTGTATCATTCTCAGCATTTGAACCAATGTAAAACCATCATGGAGGCTAAGATGAAGATCACTAAAAACAGAGCATGATCAGATCACTAATGAAACCATTACATTTAAACATAACATCAAACATACAAACTGAGAATATGAAACAAAGCTACAACTAACCGAGATTATGCATTCAAACGGAAAGGCTTGAAACCCGGAATGGGGATTTTGATATCTTTCTGATGGTGGTGACTTCAATGTGTCCTGTTTTTTAAGACAAAAATAAAAAAGCTTGAGGATGGGACCAATAATGGCTTTAATCATCACGACTTGTAAAGAAGATAGAGTACCTGAATCTCAATAAGAATGATGGAGTAAGAGTAAGCAAAAGCAATGTCTCCAAGAGCTTGAAAGCTTCTCCATATCTTATGTGTCTCTGTCACNCGATTGATGTAGCTTCCTTGGCTAAAACAGGATTTCCTGTAACAACGGTAACACATTAGAACTCTATTTGGAGAAGAGAGATGGAAGCAGAAAACTCAAGGATTCAAGGTCTCGTTTGTTACTGATACCTTCTCCAGCTAATTTCAAGGAAGAAGTGAATATCTGTTTCATTGTATTGGTTCCTGTTGCAAGAGCCACTTCCTTCAAAAAGGGATAAATCACCTCAAACCTCTTTGTAGCCTGTGCGCATACAGAGACCATGCTTGTGATCAGAATCAACAAACACATAAAGGTTTTGTTTTATAAATTTCAATACTACTACTTACCTTTACTCTTGCGGATGGAGCAGGGAATGTAAGCCGCACCAATATCTCAAATGAAGGAAGTGGAATCAGCCGCTCTCCCTCTCTAATTGCTCGATTTACAATTATGATCCGAGCCTTTGGATTCGACAAAATGCTGATAAGCAAAGTGCATAAACAAGATCAGATGATTGTTACGTAATAAATATATAGCAGAGGAGATCACAAGAAAACTTTTGACTCACTTCTCAACCAATTGCAGGATGAGATCCATTGACTGAGGGCTGCAGCACTTCTTATTACCAACTAGTGGTAACAAGTTATGCGCCCATGAACACAAGCCAGCAGATAAATCACCTTGGGAGGCCTGCCCACATTTGACAGTTCAAAAACACAAATTTCGACACTCTTGGTCCTAGTTCACACAAGGGAAAAAAATATGACACGAACCTGAGCCATCATCCAAACTATAACCGGAAGCTTGTCCTGTCCTTGATACCTGGGTCTCTCCCTCAGCATCGGCAATACAATAGTCAAAGCATCAGGTCTACTACGCAATACCATTGCTAGTGCAACAAATGTTGCCACCTAATCATAAAACAAATACAGCACAGTGGAGTTAGTCAAACAAAGGTAACTGGATACACCATTTAATCAAACAGGCATAGGTGAAAGCCATCAAATTGATGCGTTTTCCAAAATAACCTCAGATTTGGAAGAAGTATGTTGTGCTGCTAAATCAGTGAGAATACGATCACACGCCCACAGTACAAACTTCCCGAGTGCCTCAATTGGACGTCTGTTGATCCAATCGACTGATATTTCGTAGAGAGGTGCAGGAATATGAGATAATGGAACCTGTTTATAACAAGATAATCAGCTTCTAATATAGACTTTGATTCTAAAATCTCACAAAAACGTGAAAGAAAAAGCTCACATCGATCAGCTTGGACAAAGGAGACTCCTTGAACATCTTCACCCATGGAAATGATACTTCGGAAAGGTCAATCCGAAAGAACTCGGTAAATCTAAATAACTGCACACTCGGCAGAGACCAAGTATCTTCCTATTAACAAAATTGAAATTTGATTTGTGAGTTTTCGATTTAGATCAGAATTCCAGTCATTATTTAACAAACGGATCAAACCGAAATTCACATCGCACGCACTTACCAATAATTGGGCGAGGAAATCCGCAAGTTCTGAAGGATCGATCTTTGCCGCAGCTTCGGGCAAAGACACTATCGGCTTTTTAGTTTCCTCCGCGTTCAGATTCTCATTCCTCGCCGCACCGGCACCGCTCGATTCATCTTCCACATCGGAAGCAACCATCAAAGCACGGATGACGTTATCGCCGTTAGTTAGGTTTTCATTCGGAACAATATTGTTAGAAACGCCGCCATTCGCCGGTTTTTTCTTCTGATGGCGCTTCCGGCGTACGGCTTTCTTCCATCCATGGCCGGCGTGGGAGTTACCGGTAGAGCTCTCATATTTAATAAGATCCATTAGCTTTTCTAACGTTTCTCGTGTTTGTATCTGAAGCAGGATTTGTGGATTGAACTAAGATTTAATGGATGATGAAGATGAATGAATCGTATCAGACAGGATAAGCGAAGAAATAATTGTTTTCAGATTATTGCTCTTTCTATTGCTAGGGTTGTTAATGTGGGCTCAAAGCCCGTCGGCAGACCCGACCCGTCCCACAATGTAGAACCCGTGGCCCTCAAATTTAAATAATGGATAAATACGGGCTCGGGATTGGTTTAGAACAAGTCATTCATATATTCTAGATTTCTAGAACTAAACTAGATTAGGACCACTATGCAGATTTATAATTAAACTATATAAGTTCCCGCATATATGCGGGTTTGTAATTTAATATTTTATATAACCCGTGGAAAAGAAAACTAAAAACAAAAAAATGGAAAACAAAATTAGATCACCCGTGAAAATATATATAATANAACTAAACATTGAGAGATAAGTAAAGATTCACATTCGATCTCTGGCATAATCTCTCTTGGGTACACACTAATCTGCAAGCAACAAACACATTAATCTGACCATCTCCATCAACATCATCTTCTTTGATCATCTCATGATTCTGCTAGTGGAGTCATACTTGAAAATGGTGTTTGTTGCAATAGAATTCCAGTCAAAGGAAGAAAGAGATGCATAGAGCATAAAGGGCAGAGAATTTGTCGTGTTTCCCCTGAAAAACACAAACCACCACAGCCCGAGATTTTCACCGGGAAAGTTCACAAACAAAGAAGAGCAAATACGAGACACAAACATCTTGTATCATTCTCAGCATTTGAACCAATGTAAAACCATCATGGAGGCTAAGATGAAGATCACTAAAAACAGAGCATGATCAGATCACTAATGAAACCATTACATTTAAACATAACATCAAACATACAAACTGAGAATATGAAACAAAGCTACAACTAACCGAGATTATGCATTCAAACGGAAAGGCTTGAAACCCGGAATGGGGATTTTGATATCTTTCTGATGGTGGTGACTTCAATGTGTCCTGTTTTTTAAGACAAAAATAAAAAAGCTTGAGGATGGGACCAATAATGGCTTTAATCATCACGACTTGTAAAGAAGATAGAGTACCTGAATCTCAATAAGAATGATGGAGTAAGAGTAAGCAAAAGCAATGTCTCCAAGAGCTTGAAAGCTTCACCATATCTTATGTGTCTCTGTCACTGCTCATATGCTAATCCCAGTGAGACTTCCCTTCACCTTCCCATTTGCTGATGAAACCAAAACAAAACAATTAAAAACACAATTCATTTTTCACGTTTAGCACTCATCACTTATGAAATCTCCAAGACCATTGAAGGTTTTTCTTTTGTATAAGGGATTATTTAAAAACACAATTTCATATGCATCCAATGGAGATTTCACAACGATATTGAAATAAAAAAACACTAAATCGGGACTTTGCAACCCCGAAATCTGAAATTAAAAACAAAAAAATCGAAAATCTAGGAAAGATAACACATACCGGAGCGATTTGATTAGGGAGCCGCCAGAGACAACGACGGTGAAAGCGCCTCTCTCCTTGCTGTGAATTTGGCCAAATCAATCGCCAACTTCTCCTCGAGGTCAAAAATTTCCACTCTTTTCTTCTCCTCCTCCTTCCCTATTTCCGCCGCCTTCGTAGCCATGCTCTTCACCTCCGACACCATTCTCCGACTATCAGCTAATCACCTCCGACACCATTCTCCAACGAAACCGATAACGACTCGCAAAGAGATGCAATAGAAGGAGAAAGAAAGAAAAAGAAAAGAAAGAAAAAAAACAATCCCCAATCAGCTAATGCCTATCTTAGAGCATCTCCATTCCTAAACCCCTCATGGGTTCTTAACATTATTTTAATCATATATTTTGGATGATTTCAAAATTTAGAACCCCATCAATTTTTGAGTGTCCAATGGTGAACCTCGAGTAGGGATTCTTAAATAAAAAAAATTTTAATACTTTAGGAAGAATTTAAATCTAGTAAGAAAGATAACAACTTTAATGTAGAAAAAAAGAATATGAATTACCAATTGTAAGTTATACAAAGACCAGTTTTGCACGCCACAAACAATTGGTATGTTTTCTTCTACATGCCTTCTTCCATAGCCAAGTTCCTCTGATGCAGTGGCTGTAATGCAGATTCTGGCAGTGTGTTTTGCTTTAGATTTTGTTTGATTGTTGCCACTTCCAACATGTGTCTCCTCTTCAGCTTTTCTATTTTCTTCTTTAGCTTCTCGTTTGTTCTTCTACTTCATTGAACTTTTCCTGCAACCAAATATGTTCATAGTTGGAGCCCAAAACTCAGATAACAATGTCACACTAACACACCAATGGTTCATTAATTAAAATATGAAAATCTCGTTTGTTACCTCAGCAGCTGATGCTGATTGTTCGGCTTCTCTGAGACTGAGTCTAACAAGAACTTCTCCAGCAGTATGAACAGCTTCAGCAGTATTTCATTACTTGCTCCCACAAGTTCTTCTGTTTCATTCTCACTTTGAAGTTTGGGTTGCTCTACCTGAAGAAGATACAATAGTAACCAGACTTGCTTAATGCTTACCCATATGTGATGATCCAATTTTCAATAGACATAAGACACAGATGGTTAAAGGTAGGTTTGGAACGGGAAGGTTCCTCGGCAACATAAGCTACATGAGTCTCATCAGAGTTCCAAGAGATCCCTTCAAACCTGCATTATAGATACAACCTTATTCATGTCTTCTACATCACCAGCACTCCTTAACATCAATCCAAAAAAAAGGTACACATGAACTCTTCAAGTAACTTCGATTGCTCGGAATAATAGATACACATGAACTCTTTGTAAGATCCAATTTATTGGACCTTCGACATGGAGCCCGTGAGTCACCCATGAGGATCTGAAAGGCGGTAAAAGAAATCAGCTGACGTGGCAGTGATTGATTAGAACTGACTTGCAGATCAAGGAAGATCTTCAAAGATCCTGGAAAGAAGATTTGGAGATCGTAACAAGAGGAAAGCAAATATACACATATCTGTTGGATATGTGGTATATAAGCAAATAGGTTGGATCATTTTAAGGCCGCCGCTTTCTGGGAAAAAAGATATCGAGCCAAGAAGCTAAGAGAGAGTTAGGGTTCTTGGTGAGTGAACATACGAGAGTTACACAGCTGTTGCTGTGGTAAGCTTGGGTAGATTAGGAATTGGTCAGTATCGAGAGCAGTGTGTCTCGTCGAGTAATTCTGATTAAACAAGTCTGTAAGAGATTGTTTAAGTAATTTCTAATAAAGGCAAAACGGTATTTGTCATTCTGAGTTCATTACATACAAATCTCTGTGTTACAGGTT
>PKML01043622.1:0-21964 GCA_002933935.1 Eutrema yunnanense
ATCAATGTGTGTTCTACAAAGCTTTGTAAATCACCTATAAATACTAAACTAAGAATCAAAACCGACTTCAAAACCTAATTGTAAAAGGATTTATAATTATCCTTTCAATACGAAAACCCAAAACTAAATAAAGATAATTATTAACTTAGCAAACACGTAAGAGGCCCTCAAGTGTTTGTTGAAGCCCAAGCTCGAAGGATGCGCTGCATCAGGTCCCTCCGGGTGGGAAAGGATTCGTCCACGAATCTGACGGGTCGTTGTCGCCATGAAATGGGGACAAGTGCTTGACATTGAAGACGTCGTGTGTGCGAAGGTGAGCTGGCAAACGTACCTTGTAGGCGTTCGAGTTGACGCGCGCGATGACCTCTATGGGACCAATTTTCTTTGCCTTCAACTTGTTGTACTCTCCAGCCGGGAAGCGCTCTTTCGTCAATATGACCCAAACCAAATCACCAGGTTCGAAAAGAACCTCGCGGCGCTTAGTATCAGCAGCGGACTTATATTTAGTCACCGATGTCTCCAAATTAGATCGAGCCTGACGATGAATCTCTTGAAGATCCTCGACAAGATCGACAGCTTCACCATGAAAGCGGGACCTATCCGGCAACGTGGTCAAGTCCAATGGGCAACGAGGGAGAATACCATATACCACACGAAAAGGAGAAAAGCCCAAGCTTCGATTCAAGGCATGATTGTGAGCAAACTCTGCTTGACACAATTTTGCATCCCACGACTTGAGATTATCACCTACCAAGCAGCGCAAGAGGTTACCAAGAGAACGATTAGTCACCTCCGTCTGACCGTCGGTCTGCGGATGATAGGCGGTGCTCATGTTCAGATTCGTACCGAGAAGCTTCCACAACGAACGCCAAAAATGGCTCAGGAAACGTGTGTCACGATCAGAGACAATGGAAGAAGGAAGACCGTGCAAACGATAAATCTCGCGAAAGAACAGAACAACTACACTAACGGCGTCTGTGGTCTTCTTACAAGCAATAAAATGAGCCATTTTTGAAAAACGATCAACGACAACGAAGATGGAATCATGACCCCGCTGTGTACGAGGAAGACCAAGGACAAAGTCCATACTGATGTCAGTCCAGGGTTGTGTTGGAATCGGCAAAGGTAAATAGAGATCAGCATTCGATGCTTTACCTTTCGCCTGTTGACAAACACGACACCGTTCAACAAAGCGAACCACATCTCGACGCAACGATGGCCAAAAGTAAGAACCTGTCACCAGTTGTAAGGTTCTATCTCTACCCACATGACCCTCGTTATGCAATTCACTAATGATTTGTGTTCGAAGACTACATTCGGGGACACAAATTTGGGAACCTTTAAAAAGGAAACCATCGTGAATGGTGTAGTTGTCACATATTCCGCTCAAAGCATCCGAATATATGCGGCCGAAAAATTTGTCTTGAGGATAGAGGTCTGCGAATGACGAGAAACCCAACACCGATGTATGCAACGTCGTCAACAGATTATGCCTTCGACTCAGGGCATCAGCGACTTTATTGGTTTTGCCAGATTGATGACGAATGGAAAAAGTGAACTGTTGCAAATAAGATATCCAAGATGCGTGGCGAGAAGAAACTTTCGCCTGGCTATCTAAATGACGAAGAGTGTCGTGATCTGTGAACAAAATGAATTCTCTGTGGACCAGATAATGACGCCAATGACGAATAGCTTGCACAATTGCATAAAATTCCACGTCGTACGTGCTGTAACGTCCCCTTGCACCAGCCAATTTCTCGTTATAGTACGCAACATGTCGATTTTGTTGGCTCAGTACAGCGCCAATACCTAGCTTTGACGCGTCGCAATGGAGTTCAAACGTCAAAGAGAAATCAGGTAATACCAAAATAGGAGCTGTAGTTAGCTTCTCCTTGATGAGTTCAAACGCTTCTGATGCTTCCGGCGTCCATTCAAACTTCCCAGTTTTCATGCAACTTGTAATTGGAGCCATGATGGTGCTAAAGTGGCTGACAAAGCGCCGATAAAACGAAGCGAGCCCATGGAAGCTTCGCACCTCTGAAATGGTGCGCGGAACTGGCCAAGAACGCACTGCCTCGACCTTCGAAAGATCAACCGAGAGGCCCTTGGACGAGACCACATAACCCAAAAAGAGTACTTCCGAAACGCCAAACTCACATTTTTGCCTTCCGGCGAAAAGTTGTTCTTGACGTAAGATGAGCAATACCTCGCGTAAGTGTTGCACGTGAACATCCATGGATGAGCTGAAAATCAGGATATCATCGAAGTATACGACAACACTCTTCCCAATAAGCGGTCTCAAAGCCTGATTCATAATACGCATAAACGTACTAGGAGCGTTGGACAACCCAAACGGCATGACTAGCCACTCAAACAATCCTTCTCGAGTCTTGAATGCCGTCTTCCATTCGTCTCCAGGTCGAATACGAATCTGGTGGTAGCCACTCTTTAGATCGATTTTGGAAAAAATTTTCGCAGCCCCGATCTGGTCCAAAAGATCATCCAAACGTGGGATTGGAAAACGGTATCGTATCGTGATTTTATTGATGGCGCGACTGTCTACGCACATGCGCCATGAACCGTCTTTCTTTGGGATTAGCAAAGCCGGGACAGCGCACGGGCTAAGGCTCTCCCGTATATGGCCTTTGCGTAAAAGATCCTCCACTTGACGCCGTAGTTCTTCATGTTCATGAGGACTCATCCGATAATGAGGGCGATTAGGCAGGGTAGCGCCTGGCACTAGGTCGATGTTGTGTTGAATCTCCCGTAACGGTGGAAGACCAGGTGGAAGTTCTACAGGGAACACATCTGCAAAGTCCTCTAGAATGGATGCCAATTCAGGAATGGGAATTGAGGACAAACTGTGAGAGCAAGAGGTAGGAATCAATGCGAACGCAATACCCTCTGTACGCAATTCTTCCTCAAACATTGCAAAAGAGCAAATCAAACTAGTACGTCGTGATGGGGAAAGAGTGTGGGGCTTCGATGGTGATTCAATCGTCATCGGTGGTGGTGTTAATGACATGTCGCGAGATGGAATCAATACAATCTGATGTGTTTCCCAGATGAAGCTGTATGTGTTCTGGGCCCCATCATGTATGATTTTACGATCAAATTCCCATGGTCTTCCCAATAATAAATGGCTAATATCCATCGGTGCGACATCACAGTACGTACGGTCACGGTAGTGGGGACCAATCGAAAAAGCGACCAGAGCTCGTTGGGTAATACGAACACTAACGCCTTCCTGCAACCATCCCAAAGTGTATGACGCGGGGTGGTCTTCGCGCAAAATGCCTAGTTTTTCTGCTGCCATAGCCGAAATAACGTTGCGACAACTCCCTGAATCGATAATGAAGCTACAAATGCGACCTTTAATAGTGCACGTGGACCTGAAGATATTGGTGCGGAGCCATTGCTCATCCTGACGACGAGGAGTTATACAAGAACGGTGGAGGACCAGCATGTGACCTGTATCACCTGGAGTGACCGCAAATTCCTCCGCGTCGGGATCATCCTCTTCGTTCTGCGAATCATATATTGGCCCTGTCTCTTTTGTTGTGCCATCAATAACGAGTCCACGACGAGTCTGGTGTGGACAAGCCGTCTGCCGGTGACCCTGTTCACCACAAGAATAACATCTTAATGCGTTTGGGCGTGTGGAACGACGCAAAGATTGTTCCTCCGTTGCCACTGTAGGGCGGTTTGAAGAAGCGATATTTTCTGGGGTATCTTTCGATGATAACGGTGTCATTCCAGTCTGGGAATCGTGGTTTCTGTTTCGGGCTCCCGATGTTGTCCAGCTGGTGGAACGAAGCTGGTGTTCAAACGTTGCAGCACGTCTATGAGCTTCGCTGATGGTAGATGGATCAAATTGTGAGAGGGCGGTCTGTAATTGGGGTCGAAGACCACCAATGAAGCGAGAAACAAGCTGGATTTCACTATCGTAAAGCTCATTACGAGTAAGCAGCAAAGAAAATTCCTCGGCGTACTCGTCAACGCTACGACTTCCTTGTTTCAGGTTCTGTAAACGATTGTACAAGGTACGATCGTAATTGTGGGGTAAAAATGTTCGCCTCAGATGCTTCTGCAATTTTTCCCAAGACTGAATCGGTTCTTTGCCGGTACGAGTTCGCGTTGATTTTATTTGTTTCCACCATGAAGCAGCGTGTCCGCGAAACCTCATTGCCACCAATGGAACACGACGCTCATCTGGAACTTGTTTAAAATCCAAGACTTCTTCCACCGAAACCAACCAGTCTAGAAGATCGTCTCCTCGAATACCACCATGAAACTCAGGAATATCGACCCGAAAGCCATTCTCCCACTTGCAATCACGGTCATCGCGATCGTTGTATTGCTGATCTCGGTGTCGATCACGTCGACCATGGCGCTGGAGGTCATCTTCTTCGTGGTTATCTTCATCAGCTCCATGAGCGAAAGGATTTTGAGCTCTCTGGTCGTCGCGGGGTCGATGATGCTCCGTTAAACGATTAACCAGTAACTCTCCCATCTCGTGAATGGACTCATGAATAGTAGCCTGAATATTCTCCTGCATCGCAAGGAGAGTATTCCTAAGCTCAGCCCAATCAGTAGTGTGTGCGGTAGCACCTTGGTCGGGATTGTGTCCTCCGATTGTATTTTTCTTTGGCGGCATCGTCGCAGATCAACAAACAGCAGGAACGTTTCGATTCTGATACCAACTGATAGAGTGCAGAAGCTTAATTAAGAGATCGACGACAAGAACTCCAGGAGGACTCGTGACGAACTCGGATTTGACTTAGACGACGTGAGTTTCGTATAAGACAAGAGGCAAGAGTACTCCTCTTAGTGCTTAAAAGCTCTTAGATAAAACAAATTCCAATATCAATGTGTGTTCTACAAAGCTTTGTAAATCACCTATAAATACTAAACTAAGAATCAAAACCGACTTCAAAACCTAATTGTAAAAGGATTTATAATTATCCTTTCAATAAGAAAACCCAAAACTAAATAAAGATAATTATTAACTTAGCAAACACGTAAGAGACCCTCAAGTGTTTGTTGAAACCCAAGCTCGAAGGATGCGCTGCATCAAATATACTAGTCGCAGCGCACGATATCAACGTGAAGCGGATTAAAAACGACACGTGTGTGTTGTGGGACCCATAACACCTGTCCGAAAACTAGAATAATCGGCCGGCCAAAATTTTCCGACTGCGTGCGAAGCAATACAATATCAAACATCAATTCGCAAAATCAAATATCGATGACTTCGAATGGTCCATCGAAGAAGCTCGTGAAAATGCCAACTATGGTAATCTCCGAATCTCCTGGGAAAGATAATAACTCAATTACGGTGGTTAATTCGCCGGAGACGGAGGAGGAGTACGGTGGTGTTCCGGAGAAACCTAGTTTTACGTCTCCCTCTACTACGAAAATTCCCGGTATTAGTTTTCTCTGTCTGATGAATCCCTACGTAAAGCTGTTTCCAATTTTTTTTGTTCCTTCCAAAGAATTATTAGTTTTTTTGTTAGTAAACCTTTTAGCAAAAAGGAAAAAAAAGATTATTAGTTTTTATATATTGTTTTACAATTCATCCATGCAATTTACGAACCGGGATTATAAGAAAACAGTTGAAAAATTATTAATTTATACTCTTTCTTTTCCGTTTCACAAAAAATATCATTTAAAGATTTTATTTTTGTTTCACAAATATTATCGTTTTATGTTTTCAATACATAATTTTAAACAAAAATTCAGTTTTACTTTTATTGTTTTAGTATATTAATTAAAATATTAATAAGTGGTAATATTGAAATTTTAATAGTTTTTTTAATATGTGTGAAATGTTTTAAAATTATATTTTTTGTGAAACAGATGGAGTAATTGAATTCATCGGTAAGGTTTTCTTGTTTAGTTATGGTTGGTTAAGTGGCAATAAAACCGGTTTTATAGGTTCCGGAGATTAGTTTGGATTTCGGTTTAATATTTTATGATTAACGAAAACAAAAATAAGTTGGAGTTTTTTTATCCGAGAATGTAAAAAAAAATGTTTTACCAAAAAAAAATATATAAACAAAAATATGTTTTTTTTCTTTGGTTTAACTATGTGTATTTATAATATGTATATACAGAATTTCGTATAAAACGTATGTGTTGATTCATATAATACCCTCAGAATTGCAGATAAATGAGAATTTGGCTCCGGCGGCTACTCCGACGGCGGACAACGGTGTAGCTCAAGTGAAATCTCGTTGGTCGGTTTCCTCTTCTAAGAGAAGCTTCGGTACTTGTTTTCAGAATTTTATTTAGTTTCCTTTTAAATATTAGTTTGATCCTTTAACACAAAAAAACAAAAACTAGTTTGATCTGATTAATACAGAACAGTTTATTGTTTTTCTCTGATGATTATTAAAATTATCTCTTGCCTCTTTGAATTGATAGTATCAATTTGATACAGTTAATTGATAGTGTGAAAATATCATAGTTGAGCTGTTTCTAGTAAGACAATATCCTGCATTTCCAAAAATTAGCCTTGAAGTGATTTTGTTTTCCATTAATAGATTTTTTTTTGTCCAGAATTTTGTTTGGTTTCAAAATCATGATCAGATCATGTTCTTAAATATACATTTGTCCAATCATTGGCTTTTGTTCCCGTCAAAATAGAAAGATTTCTTCCACTAATGGCTGCTTAAATAGTGATTTCCAAATTCTCAAAAACATTGAGTTTTTTTTTCACTTTTTTATATATAATCTGGGTAATGGACTAATGGGTAACATTGTTTCCAATTGTAATTTGATGGGTTCTGAGTCTTTCGACATATTCCATTTTCTTTGTTCGAGAAATTGGAGAAGTTTTAGTGATGTAAGATATGTGTCTCAAGGTGAGAGCTTTAAAGAGTGATTTCTTACACTTGAATTGTTGCTTTTTTTGTTTCTTCCTAAAGTCTTGAATGTGTAAAATTGTTCTAATGAATCAGGAAGTAGTAGAGATGAAACCTTCTTTGATTCACATCAATGGCTACAATCAGATTCGGAAGATGATTTCTACAGTGTCAATGGAGGTATGTTACACTTACACCTCCTAAATTGTTAAGTAATACTATCTCCATTTAACAAAACTATAGTTTTGTTATGTCGTTTGTAAATGGGTAAAGACATATCTCATTTGTCTCTAATTAAAACTAACAAAAATGTAAAATCTATAAGAATTCCAAAGTTAGTTTTGTTTTATAAGGGCACACTAATGTTTTTTTTTTCTTTTCTAATTCATTCGAAAAATGTCAAGACAACAAATCAAGATTTGTGTAACAGAAAGCGTGATAGTTAATAAGTTTATGTAAACTCAAGATTGAGTTCTTGATTGTGCAGAGTTCACTCCATCACGTGGAAACACTCCAAAATGCAGTTTCTCAGATAAGCTTCCTCGTTTTCACAACCCTTTATTCGAAGAAGAGAAGCCTCGAGTATCGTTTTCGCTTCCTCCAGCACCGCGGAGGAAGAAACTAGCCGAGCTTTTTAGAGACAGTATAAGAGAAGAACGAGAGGAAATTTTGGAAGAGTCGTCAGAAAATCAAAGTGAAGAGAGTAAAAAATCATCTGGTGATAACTCTGGTGAGCTCAAGGTCATTGAAGATTCTGAAAAAGAGAGGAAGAATCTTAAATATTTGAATTACCATCATCGGTGTCTTCCTAGATTATCATCTTTTAAAGGAAGATTAATGGAGAAGAGAAAAAAGAAGAAGAAAATTCATGTGAAATGAGATTGAAAGTTTGGATCTTTTATAATCAAAATCTGAGAACTTTCAGCTCTGGTAATTTTACAGGTTATTTTGATGATTTTCTATGATGAATAACACATGACAATGATTTATAGGAAGATAAGCTTTTGTATGATTTATCAATTGTTAGTTTTTGGATCATTTGCTGGTGAAATCTGAAGAATCTAACATAATTCTGATTTCATACATTAGTAATGGTTAAAGGCTCTTTGTTTATATTAATGTCACTTGTCAATTCTAATCAGAATTCATAGAAATTTTATATATATGAGCGATTATAATGTTAACTTTTTTTTTGAATTAAATGTAAAATTTTATTTAATAAAAAATCATTTTTACAAAAAATTCATCAAGTTTTGAAGGTTTTCGATAGTTAATTTAAAACTAGATGAGAATATATAAAGTTTTCATCGAGTAGCAAACTAAATTTCCATCCCTTTGTCGTATCTACCATCTCCCATGCTTCAAATTGACGATAATATGTTGCATATTTGTTTGAGGAAAATGAGTGGGGGTGTGGGGGTTCGGGGTGGCTGGCCATGTCTTCTACTGTTTCTCTTCCGCCAAATAGAATGAATTGTTATATAAAAACGTATCGCAAGAGAAATGTGATACTTGGGTTCATTCCTAACGGTAAATCTTTTTTTTTCCGTCTAAATCACCTTTATTAGTTTTCAAATACCATATCGTTGTTTACAAAGTTTTGTAGAAAATGAGGAAAAATATGATACAAAGACATTTGAGTGTTACATTGAATGGCTTTTTTTGCTAACATATCATCACAAGTATTAGCTTCCCTGTGTCGAAATGTGAAATTAACCTCTGTGAACATCGATCTCCATTCGTAAATTGCATCTAGATAGTGTTGAAGTCTTAGATTGTTCCCACGATCATCTCGTTCAAATTCCACATGTTTATAGCCTAAAGCCCATGACGCTTGCATTGCCCAAATTAAGGAAGTAAATTCCGCCTCCATTGCTGATAGACGACCCTGATATTTCCCCATCCCACAATCTAGAAAAACTCCATTGTAATTTCGTATTATCCATCCTAACCCAGAATTAGTATTTCCTTCATGGTGTGAAGCATCATAGTTACACTTCACCAAATGTTGTGGTGGTTTCTTCCATTGCCCCGAACGAGATGATCGTCGCTAGAAGTTTCTAGTTGCTTCGTTATCCTCCTCCAACATAACTGATAGCCATTCTCTTGTATATATGACTGCCCGATTATCTGTTTCGCGTATCTCAATATTCACTTTGTTGAAAAGTAAATCATTACGAGCTTTTCATAGTCGCCACATAATCCAAAATGGTAAAGTTCGTTGAAGATTATCAATCTTATCATCAGAATGAAGGGATAAAAGATACCAATTTTTTTTTTTCAATTGGAGAGGTCGGATTGCATAGTATATCGGTGGGTAGGCCCAGTAATCTCCAAGCCGTCATTGCATAATCACAGATAAAAAATAGATGGTTGCTTGTTTCTTCCTCTGTAAAAGCAATATGGCGGTAAGGTTGCAATATGGATTAACCATAATGTTTCGCCGTCATAAGTTGTCTGATACACCAATTGCTCGTGATGCAATTCTCCATAAGAAATGATGTAGTTTCGGTGTAATATTTAGCTTCCAAATCCCCGTAGCAATGTCAGGATTTATTGCTAACAGAGGTTTAGGTTCATCATCATCTGGCCATAGGTTCGATGCTAGCCAGTAACCAGATTTAACCGAGTAATTTCCATCAGCATTATAAGCTCATATATGGTCATCTTCTGTCAATCGTAAAGGAAGAAAAAATTTTCGGACGAGATGGTGATCCATAGGATCAAGTAACTCATTAAACTTGTCTTCGTTCCATTGTCTTGTGATTGGATCAATTAATTCTTGCACACTGATCTAAGAATCCCTAGGTATTAGAAGATTAGGTGGTCTTGGCGGTAAGGTTGGGAGCCAATTATCAGTAGATAACTTTGTTTTTTCTCCATTGCCTATTCGGATCTGAGTTCCTTGTCTTAATAATTCACAGCCAAATCGTAATGAACTTCAACCGTAGGATAGCTGCGTACCAGGTTTTGTCGATAAAAGATTGCCTTGTCTGAAATATCGTCCTTTGAGAAGACGATATAGGAGGCTCTTTGGGCGTCGTAGTAGTTTCCATACCTGATTTGCTAGAAAAGCTTGGTTAAATCTGTGAAGATCTCTAAAACCCATTCCACCATTTCTTTTCGAGTGTGACATTTTTTTTCCAAGAAACCCAAGCCATTTTCTTTGTATTTTCAGTGGATCCCCTCCAAAAACGTGAGAGCATACTATCAAGTTCAGAGTAGAGTTCATTTGGTAACTGAAAACAGTTCATAGAATAATGTGGCATTGCATACCCAACACTCCAACATCTTTGATGAAAATTTCTTTTCCGGTAGTAGACAAAAATATTGTTTGCCAACCATTAATTTTCTTATGTACATTATATTTAATGTAAGCGAACATTTTCTTCTTCTTACGCCCAAATTGCTCAGGGAGACCAATATATCTTCCACCTCCTCCAATATTTGGAATCTGTAGTATATGTTGGATACTTTCTCTAGTATGTTGAAATACCTTTTCTCCAAATCTCTTTATTCACCCACTACAAGAAAACACCCATTTTGCAACGAACTATATCGTTGTAAAATCGTTGCAAAAGAGGGTTCGCATCGAATTTGCGACGAATCAGAGATCGTCGTTAAATGATCGTCGCAAACCACAAATCGTCGTCAATTCGTCGCTAAAGAACGAGGGACAAAAATTCGTCGCTAAATCGTCGGTAAATATTCGATGTAAAATCGTCGTAAATATTGCATTGAAATTACGACGAATTATGAATCGTCGTAAAAACGATGGAAATCCGAAGGTAAATATTTCATTGTTAATTCGATGGCAAAAATTTGTCGTCGTTAATTCGTTGCTAATTAATCGTCATAAAATCGTTGCTAAATAATCGTCGCAAAATCGTTGCTAATTAATCGTCATAAATTCGTTGCTAAATAGATGTAAATTAGCAACGATTTTATGACGATTATTTAGCAACAAATTAACGACGATAATTTTTTGCCATCGAATTAACGACGATTTATAAATATATGATTTTTATTATTATTTTTAAAATTTTATTAATTTCGAAATTAAAATATGAAAATTTAAAAAATAATATATAATAATATTTTATTAGAAAAAAAATATTATAATCTGTTACAAAAAAAAAAACATAATTTTGAATTCGAAATCCTAAATCTAAATAACTATATCGTAATCGTCGAGATTCACATCGTCTTCGGGACGTCTCGACGAACCGGATGCGCCTGCCGCTGCCTCTGCCGCTGCCGCTGCCTCTGCCGCTGCCGATGCATCTGCCTCTGCTCGGAGTCTTCGCTTTTCCCGTAGCATGGCCTGCATTGTCGGGTTCCCTGTTGCCAAGATATCGAAGAGTTCGTCATTCTGCGTAGCATCCAGTTCAACCCGATGCTGAAGACTCGCAATCTTCGCCTGATATGCCGTAGACCGAGTAGCCTCGGTCTCAACCCGCTCCTGAAGACTCGTAATCGTGGCACGTAACACGACTGGATCATCTTTTGGCGATCGTCGTCGCGGAGCATATGAAGAAGCAGCCGAGACATCTCGAATAGATCCCATCCCGACAACCTTCCCCTTTCTCTTAGGGGCAACCTATATTTAAATTTACAATTAGAAATTTTTAAAAAATTAATAAGTACTAACTATTCTATATACCTGCTCGAAGATCCGGTCAATATCGGGTGTGGTCAACCCTCCAGACATGACCGACGAACCACCTGGAGATAGCTGTTGAGAGAGCTGTGTCTCTCGTTCGGTGACCTTGGAAGTCACCTCATTGAAGATGTGCTCGGCCGTCTCGGAAACAAAGGAACCATCCTTCTTTCGGTGCGTCCGCTCAAAAACCTTGGTCATCGGAGGGAGTACACCTCCGTCTTCGGCGGCCTAAAGAAAAAAAACTATGTTATTGACGAAGTAAATTACATAAATAAATTAATTTAAATAAATTTAATTACCATTTGTAGACGAACACCCGCAAAAGGTGTTTGCCCAGCTGTATGAGGCAAAGCCTTGAGTTTCCCGTCCGAACCAACTGTGTTGCGGGAAGCCGAACACTTCTCAGCAATTATGATGGACTTCGGATCCACCCAATACCGCACCAAGCCGTCCCAAACGGCTTTATCCATGTGCAGGGGCTTTGCTAAATCGCCAGAAATCTTCCATGCTTTCTTCCATTCACCAACCACGCATTGGATACGAAACTTCACCCTCTCGAGAAACAAAGTTTCAACCTCGCCATGAATCGAAAGATCCCAGTTATATTTTTGCTGCATGAGAAAAAAACTAATTACATATTTTATAAAGTTAAATTAAATATATATTTAAATATAATAAAAATAATTAAGGGAAAAAAATTATTTTTTTATACGTACCGCAAACATCTTGAACCATGTATCTTTGACGTGTGACGGGAGCTGGGTAAAATTAGTATGAGGCTCGATAAAATAGGACTTGATGATATCAGAAATGGTGCGTCCAACTTTGGATTCAACTCCAAACCTGAAACAAAAAAAATTGTAAAATTATGAATTATTAGAAATAAATATAAATATGTAATAATAAATGTAAAATAAATAAATATATATTACCATTCCGATCCGTCAGTATGATCCGGATCTAATCTCTTAAGCCTATGACGGCCCGGCTGTGCAAGCAAATCAAGAACCGTCATGTGTGCATATGGGGCCGGGGCACGGCCTTCAGGTTGCGGAATCTGAGGTGGTTGTGGCTGCGGAGCACTATGTGTTTGCGTCGCTGGGACGAAATCCGTCTCCGTAGCCTCAGAAGACACTGGCAATCCGGTACCCGAAGCATCACCAATCTCTCTCAAAAACTGAGCGTAATGTGAACGACGATGGGCCATCTGCAAAAAAATGGAAAAAAATTACTATCTATAAACATCCGGACAGTCTGCTATTTTTCCTAATTTGATTCCGTTTCTACTGACCTAAATTGTTCCATTCCTATCTATACTAAGTATAATTAAAAACATATAAAAAAAACAAAAAAAATTACCTTTTTTTCGCAAGGATTTCGAGAGGAAGAGGAAGAGAGAAATGTGAGAGTGAATGAAGAAAATCTGAGCGTTTGGTTATATAGAATTAGTAGTCGTTGCTAAATCGTCGCTAAATCGAGGCAATCTGACCGTGGTTAATTCGTCGCAAACAGGGCAACGAATTTGTGACGACCCACACGCGGGAGGTTAATTGACCGACACGCGGTAAATTAAATTCATAATTAATGACGAATCGTGGCTAAATCGTCGCAAAGTTGCATCGATTTTGTGACTTTCCTATTTTGCGACGATTTAGCCACGATTTGTCATAAATCGTCGCCAAATCGTCGCAAATGTGTAAATTATGTTTTAGGGTTTAGGGTTTAGGTACAAAACTGTAACGTCGATTGCAACATTCCAGAAACAACTTTACATGTTTACCGTAAATCAAAAATCATGAAATTATCAATACGGTCATCGAGTTTGAAAAATAAGTAAAACAAAGAGTTTTCGTATATGTTAGATTATTAATGTAATGATTCAGTTTGTGGATATTACTGTGATTGACCGAGTTTCCATTCTCGAACAATTCTCTAAAGTCACGATCAATTTCATTGAAAGATGCATAATACAATGAGATGGTAATAGGTTAATTAGGGTTTAGGGTTTATGGTTTAGGGTTTATGCATGAATCGTGGCTAAAGCGTCGCAAATTTGCATCGATTTTGTGACTTTCCAATTTTGCGACGATTTAGCCACGATTTGTCAGAATTCGTTGCCAAATCGTCGCAAATGTTGCAACGAATTAGTGAGGAAATTTGTAAAATCTGTTTTAGGGTTTAGGGTATATGTACAAAACTGTAACGTCGATTGCAACATTTCATAAACAACTTTACATGTTTACCGTAAATCCAAAATCATGAAATTATCAATAAGTTCATCGAGATTGAAAAATAAGTAAAACAGAGAGTTTGCGTACATGTTACATTATTAATACAATGATTCAGTTTGTGGATATTACTATGATTGACCGAGTTTTCATTTTCGAACAATTCTCTAAAGTCACGATCAATTTCATTGAAAGATGCATAATACAATGAGATGGTAATAGGTTAAGGTTTAGGGTTTAGGGCAAAGGGTTTAGGGTTTAGGGTTTATGGACGAATCGTGGCGAAATCGTCGCAAATTGGCATCGAATTTGTGACCTTCATACTTTGCGACGATTTAGCCACGATTTGTCATTTTTCGTTGCTAAATCGTCGCAAATGTTGCAACGAATTAGTGACGATTCCTTTGAAATCCCCTAAACCCCAAACTAAATCCCACTTCCGACCACCACTCATTTCTCGCCGTTGTTGGGGCAATTAATATATTACAAGACACATAGACACATATGTCTCGTAATTTATTAATCGCCGCACCTACGACGGAAAATGAGTGGAGATCGGAGGTGGGATTTAGTGATGGGGTTTAGGGGATTTCATAGAAATCATATCACTTAAATTTCACAATAATTACTCGATCACAATATTATATTAATACATTAAATTCACAATAATTACTATCTAGCGCGATCACTCTGATTCATTTTCGGACGAAGAGTAGTACACATCCGTTTCTTGATCATCTGGTTCATCACTTTCTTCGAACTCATCTTCCTCATCTTCTTCCTCTGTATCGTCTGGGAGATATTCAACTTGCCTGTTTTGAGGATCTATCAAAAGGATGTCTTCATTGCTCTCATTTAGTTCTGGCATATCAGAGCAATGATCTTGCTGCATTGGTAGTTCCTCATCAACCCCCACAATTCGACCCCTCGGAGAAACTTTTATAACTGATAACCATGAGATACGGGTGGTGCGAACTCGCGGATATGGAACAAAGCTGACTTGTTCTGCTTGTGATGCTAGGATAAATGGCTCATACTTATTGTAACGTCGTGATTGGTTGACATCTACTGCCCCAAATTTGTTTTTACGGACGCCTCGATCAACTGTTGGATCGAACCAGTCGCATTTGAACAGAACGCATTTCAAACCTAAGCAACCAGGGTACTCAACTTCAATTATGTCTTGCAACACTCCATAAAAATCTATTTCGCCCCGCACACATACCCCGTAGTTGGCAGTAGCTCTTTGATTTCCGTATTTGAATGTATGAAATATATATCCGCGTGTGCAATACATGGGTGCACTCGTTATCTTCGATATGGGGCCTTTTATTAACTCATGGAACCAGAGTGGATATGCGGTATCCCCATACTCGATCTATATCATTAATTAAAAAAGTAATCAAAATATGTATTAGGTTAATTGTCCAAGTTAGTAATTAATCATATCACTTAAAATTTTACGTACTTGCGTCTTCAACCACGGGGCAAAATGTTGATCTTTACGCTTGTTGATTTCATCGTCTGAGATTCCTTCAATGACTTCTCGGACTTGTCTAACAAATTCACTGCATACAAAAGTATTTACAATTGTAATTAAGATACATATCGTAATTGGTATAAAGCTAGCATATATATAATATAGCCATATATAAGACGTATGTTTATACACTTACGTCTCAAATTGACTAACTTCTTCGCAATTTAAGAGGATATACGTTTGTGCACTATGATGGTCTTTTTCATTGGCAAACCAAACTGACTTCACTCTTCCACATAATCGACCGATTGAAGAAAAGATATCTGGGACACCTTCATTAGCATATGTTCGGCCTACACCTCCATCATCATATCGCCGTGCTGCCCTTTTCCGTGTGCGAACCTTCGAGCCAAAATAGTACCCCGTGAAGTGAGAAGTTTCTTCTGTTAAACTTCCTGCTACTATTGAGCCTTCAACTTTGGCTAGATTTTTAGCCTTCCGCTTCAAATGTCCCATGAATCGCTCGAATGGGTACATCCATCGATACTGCACAGGTCCCCCAAGTTCTGCTTCGTGAGGTAGATGAATAGGTAGATGTTCCATAACATCAAAAAAGGCTGGGGGAAATATTTTCTCCATGTTGCACAACAAAATAGGAATACTAGCATCAAGTTGTGCAATAATATCTTCTGATAAAGTACGGGTACAAAGATCCCGAAAAAACGCTCCAATGCCTACAATAACAATCACATGATATATAAGGTAATAATGTTAATTTTCTATTTCATATATATATATATATATTAATTATATAAAATCTTAAATTCGCAATATGTGATTAGTTTAAATTTATATACCTGCAATTGCTTCGTGTACATTTCCTGGTAGAAGTTCAGCAAATGCGAAAGGAAGTAGTCGTTGCATAAAGACGTGACAGTCATGACTCTTCATCCCGGCAAACTTTTGCCCATTCTCAACACATTTAGCTAAATTAGATACGTACCCGTCCGGGAACTTCACATCAGATGTCGCCCATTTGAACAAAGCTGACTTTTCTTCCGCACCCACTCGAAATATGGGGACAGGTGCTTTCCCATTGCTTGTAATATGTAACTCATTCCGACAACAAAGATCAGGCAAGTCTAACCTTGACTTACCGCTGTCTTTAGTCCTTCCACGCACGTTTAACACTGTATGCATGATGTTATCAAAAAAGTTTTTCTCAATGTGCATGACATCCAAATTGTGTCTAAGCAAATGATCCTTCCAATACGGAAGCTTCCAGAATATGCTTTTCTTATGCCAATTGTGATGCTCCCCATATCCATCCGGCATATTAGCTGGAGTGTGCCAATTTCCACCACGATTGACTGTTTCCAATGCACCATAATGATCAATTTCTGCTTCTAGATCTTCCCCGGAAATATAAACAGGAGGAGGAACACGAACAGCTTTGTTCTTTCTAAACAACCGCTTATTTCTTCGATATGCATGGTGAATCGGTAGAAATCGGCGGTGACAATCAAACCAACTTGTTTTTCGACCATGTTTCAATTGAAACGCATCTGTCCGATTGAGACAATATGGACAAGACAATCGCCCATGCGTAGTCCAACCTGATAACATCCCGTAAGCAGGGAAGTCGCTTATTGTCCACATAAGCACCGCACGCATTGTAAAATTTTTTTTCCTTGCAAAATCATATGTCCGAACCCCGGTATACCACAACTGCTCCAATTCCTCTATCAGAGGCTGCAAAAACACATCAAGGGAACGTTTCGGATGCTTCGGACCTGGTACTAAAATACTCAAGAATAAAAATTCCCTTTGCATGCACATATCTGGAGGAAGGTTGTAAGGCGTTAGGATTACTGGCCATAAAGAATATTGCCTACCAGACATACCAAATGGACTAAATCCATCAGTGCAAAGACCAAGATACACATTACGTTTCTCTCTAGCAAAGTCTGGATGTACCGTCTTAAAGTGTTTCCACGCTTTTGCATCTGAAGGATGAGTAACCTCCCCATCTGTTTGCAAATGATCTGCATGCCATCTCATCGATGCAGCTGTCCTCTCAGACTGATACATTCTTTTTAATCTATCAGTTATAGGAAGGTACCACATCCGCTGGAACGGTACCTTACTCCGACCAGTACCTTGCGGCTTATATCTTGGCTTATGGCAAAATCGACATTCTTGCAACTTATCATCATCTTTCCAAAAAATCATGCAATTATCAACACATACATCTATCATCTCAGAAGGCAACCCAAGACTATAAACCAGCTTCTGTATCTCATAGTAAGTTTCAGCAGCTAAATTGTCATCTGGCAAATACTCTTTAATCAAATCAGCCCAGTCATCCATGCAAACCTCAGCTAAGTTATGATCAGTTTTAATAGTCATCATCCTAGCCGCCAACGACAATTTAGAATGTCCTTCTCTACATCCATCGTAGAGTGGCTGATTTGCAGCATCTAGCATATCATAAAAATTTTTTGCATCTAGATTGGGTTCCTCATCATGATGATCATGTGCAAATGTACTTACGGTTTCATGAAATGCATCCGTAACCATGTCATGAATCCTATCATTATCTTCACCATGCTGCTCCGCATGATCATCAAATTGATTAAAATTATTTGACTCATCCAAATTCGATGCTTGATAATTGCTACTACTACTAGCTGCATTTCCCCCATGACCCTCTCCATGATAATACCATATATAGTAATGCGGCATAAACCCTCTATTTAATATATGCGACCACACCTTCGAGATAATGATAAATTTCCTATTCAAGCATCTGGCACAAGGACAGTACATCTTACCACTGATAATCGTATTATGTATACTTCCTGCATGATGCATGAATCCCTCCACCCCATCACTAAACTCCTTTGTTAGCGATCCCTCTGAATCAAGCCGATTATACATCCATCTTCTAATTTCGTATATTGACATTTTTTTGTTGGTTAGAAAGAAGTAAATGTTTTTGAATATGAAATTTTTATTATGAAGTTAGCCGCTATATATAGATTTTTATTTTCATTACCATCGAATTACCTACGATTTTACATCGATTTCACAACGATTTTACAACGAATCTAAAAATGTTTACATCGACTTTACAACGATATTAAACATGTTTACCTAACCGAACACCGTGAACTTAAAACGTGCTCACCTAACTCACTAATCGTTGGGAAATCGATGTAAATTTCAACTTATAATAATCATTGCAAATTCGTGGGTAATTTTACCACGATATTGCAACGAATCGTATAAACCTCTGGAAATCGTCGCTATATTACAACGATTTTACGACGATTCTGATAATCGTCGTAAAGTCGTCGGTAATCGTTGTAAAATCGTCGCTAATTAGCGACGATTTTACAACGAAAGGTTTCGTCCCAAATTTGCGACGATTTTACAACGTCTTTCAAAATCGTCGTAAAGTCGTTAGAAAAACGATTGCAATTTGCAACGAAATTAAATCGTCGCAAAAATTCGTTGCAAAATGCCTGTTTTCTTGTAGTGACCCCTCTTCTTTTACCTAATGAAAATGTGACATGTCATATTTAAAGAGAATTAAAAAATTAAAAATTAAAATTCAACAAATAAAACAAATTAAAATAGCATATTATACTTAATTTTTATTCCCTAACCTTAAACCCTAAACCTTATAAAATTCTAAACGCTAAACCCTAAACCCTAGACCATAAATCCTAAACCATACACCGTACACTCTAAATCCTAAAGCTTAAACCCTAAACGCTAAATCCCAAAGCTTAAATCCTAAACCGTAAATTCTAAACCCTAAACTCAAAATATAAACGATAGACATACTTATTACTATAACTTTTATTAAGATAATATTTATTTTTATTTTGTTTAATAAATTATATGGCATATTTTGATTGGTTAGAAAAAAATGGTTAATAAAGAGGTTCACCTCTAGGAGTAAACCCAAATTTTTTTCGGAGAAACAACAATAACTTATCTTGTGAATCGTCAACAAAGAGAGCGAGAATGCTAAACTTTTTGAATATTCATTAAAAAAAGTTATACAAATCCTTCATCAAAAACTTAAAAATATCTGAAAACATAAATAAAATTCAAAAGTAAAAGGGCTTACTTGATTGGTACAAAATGGAATATCCCTTATTCTTCTTTTTCATATGCTCATTAATTTCATATCTAATCTATTAAAACAAAGACAATTTTTGTGTCCAAACAAGTTAAAAAAAATATTATGTCAACATAATGAACTCCCGTTACTTTTCATATTGAACTCCTGTTCTAGAACATATATAAAAAAACAAATTATATATAAACATCAAAATAATTATGGAGCTCATATGACAAAAATGAAATATACAAAAAATTTGAAAAAATAGATAAACATAAATTATATTACAAAAATTTATAATTTATAATGTTGACATAATATTTTATAATGTTCTAATATCAAAGTGACATTAATTTTATATCGAACTGACCATATAAATTTGAATTATTATTATAATAAAACTTTAAAACGGCATTACATTTTGCTTTCTAACTTTAGTTTATTAATTTTTTTAAAAAATAAAAATAGAAAAAGAAATAATTTTTTTTATAATATATTGAACTGATTAAATATAACTTTTCATTTAAAACACAAATCATCATTTAACACAAAAAATGCCAATAATAATTACAAAATTATTTTATTCAAATTATTTTTTAAGAAAATGTTAACAAAATTACTAAAAAACTGTAACACTAAATCGTTGCAAACCTAAAAAAATCTAAACGTATTAAAATTGAGAATTCGCACGGATGGATTCTCCCCCAATTTATCTTCATTGAGATAGTCGACATACACACAAATATTGAGCAAAAAGAAGATATATGGTTTGTTTTTTTTAGTTTTTGTTTTCTCTTATATTTAGCTTATGATAGTTATCGGCATGAGAAACTTCGTCGATTTCTCCGGCGACCAGGTATGGAGATACTGAAATTTTAACGAAATAGAAAAGAGTTAGCAAAAAAACAAAAAAGAAATTGAAAAGAGAATCACTTTTGTAAACACTGAAATTTGTTTCTACACATTCATTAAGCTCTCTTTGTCACTAGCTCTGGCTCATGCTTTGTTTTGTGATTGCAGATTGTTGCGTACCTTCTCATATCAGATGCTTGCAATTGCTTTGACCAATAGAGAAAAGAAAACATATTCACTGATTTCGCTGCTTCAGCTATCAGAATGTCTATCTTCACCTTCATCTCTTTAGCTCTCCGGTTTCAAACTCTTGACTCATTTAAAAAAATCTCAATCTACTTAATCTCTTTTGCAATGTGTGCTTTGGTCGTTTATACCGTCGTGATCTCTGCAGTACATGTAAGTGTCATTCTTATATGTTTGAATATATATGATACAAGACGATGTTACTTCTCTTATTTGGGTATGTGTGCGTTCTTCTTTGATACATTATATAAACAGAAAACATGTGAAACTTGATTATTGCAGGGGATTAATGGCAGACAAATCTCCATTTGTCTGGGATATGCGATTTTAGATACCGTTTTATTCTGCTGTTGATTCATACTACTAATGGTTTAATTCCAAAAATTTAAAAATGATTTTAGATTATTTTAGATTTTCTTAAATATAGGTTATATTATTTACCAAAAATCAGAAAATTAGTTGTTATCTTCAAAAATAATCAATCATATATTAATTTAGATTCAAAAATATTCAAATTTAAATAATATTCTCATAATAACACAGATGATAAACAAATATGTCATGTAATTTTTATCATAATCAATCATTTTAAAAATTCAAATATTCGAAATTAGTAAATATCTATATTATACGGTAATATCTAATCTATTAAAACATAGTGACTTTTTGTGTCCAAACATGAAAAGATGTATATAAATCTATTACTATCCTGGATAATTTTTAAACTTTAATTTTTTATGGATAACTAACCCTGTTTCCAAACAGAATAATTTTGTTCAATTAAAAATTCATTTTTTGGAGGTAAAAATTTCTTAGCTTGAACCGTATGATTTTATTAAATTAAATTATAGGTTACTAAATTATACATATTAAATTGAAATGATTATTATATAGATTAAAACAATTCTCTACGAAGATTACAATCCTCAGATTATCGATTACATGAGAAATCTATTTTTTTTTATTTTTTTAATCAATGTATAATTGTTTTCGACAAAGAAATCGAGGGATAAAGCGTTGAGCTGTGATGACCTGTTGAGGATGAGGTGAAACATGGACGAATATGTGTTCTTGCGAACGATTTCTAGGTTTGATGAGGAATCATGACTTTTTGGTTTGAAAGGTTAGCATGGATAATTGGAAACGGTTAAGGTGAACCGTTTTCGGTTATCAATTTGATGAACCAATGAAACAAAACTTTTCAACTAATAGGAGCTTGACCGGCGGGTTGGAGTCAAACTTACTGAAAAAATACCGTGTAGATGGCTGATTTTTTAAAATGTTTTAGATTGTTTCGTTTTTTTTAATAGATAACTATATTCTAATCCGCGCATTTGTGCGGGCTAATATTTTTTATAATTAATTTTTGTAATATATAAAGTGTAAAATGAAAAATCTGGAAACGGAATCATAGTGTGGGAGACATCTGAAAAGATAAGATACTTTTTTGGGGGAAATAGATCGTCTTCCCATATTATTTTATTTGAAAAAAAA
>PKML01043622.1:23462-54186 GCA_002933935.1 Eutrema yunnanense
AAGGAGCTTGCATAGACCCGAATGGTTGTGTGGGAGCACCAAAAGCAGGAGCTTGCGTTGACCCGAATGTAGATGGTATGTGAGCACCAAATGCACCAGAACCAAACGAAGGAGCTTGCATAGACCCGAATGGTTGTGTGGGAGCACCAAAAGCAGGAGCTTGTGTAGACCCGAATATAGATGGTTTGGGAGCACCAAATATTCCACAAGAATCACAATCATGCCTTGACCCAAATATAGATGGTTTGGGAGTACCAAATAATCCACTAGAATAACAATCAGGAGCTTGTCTTGACCCAAATATAGATGGTTTAGAAGCAGATGCACCAGAACAAAAAGCAGGAGTTTGCATTGAAGCAAAAGAGGTAGGGCCAACAGCTTGTATTGGTGCAGAACTAACCGATGTAGCAGAAGGAGCGAATACAAATCTGCTTGGTGAAGAACTGTGCTCTGGAGATACAGTCGAGGACGTGGGAGCAGCAGATGCACCAGAACCGAGGTTGTTTGGGCCAAGAGATTGCGCTGGTTCGGAACTAACCGATGTGATGTCAGGAGAAGCCAATGGAGTTAGTGCTCCGGATCTGATTGGTGAAGAGCAGCGAACTGGAGATGATGTTGAGATGGAACCAATAGCAGCAGAATCATGTCCAAGAGCTTGAACTGGCCGGGAACTAGCCGGCATTGAAGTGACAGATGAAGCAATCACATTGCTCGGTTCGGATTCTTGAGTATTGAGCATGCCTGAAGTGCGACAACGGTAACAGGTAACAAAGACGCAGCCACATTCCTCTGGCTCAGAACAATCAATCCTCATTCTTCTTTTGATCTTCAAAACTGATAACAAGGAAAGATAAAAGAAACAAATTTGTTCAGGATTTGAGGATAACTTTCCGAAACAGTCGCGTGCATAAGACGCAAGACGAGAGCTTTAAAAACCAAAACCCTAATCACGAAGAGAATATCATCTAATAACCCAAATCAAGCAAACGAAAACAAAGAAACATCAAGAAATAGCTATCATTAATCATAAAGATCATAGCTCGTTTCAAAAAACAAATTTTTAAAAAAAAACCCAAAATCGTCAAGTGTGAAAACAGAGAGAAAGAGGAACTTACGTAGGCAACAATGGCGGGTTTCCGATTCTGAAACTGGAATCAAAGTTAGGGTTTTTATGGAGAGATTTGAGATGAAGAAGGAAGAAAAAAGTGATCTTTCTGGTTTCAATTTATAAGAAAGGATTTCGTCACTTGCCCGCGTCGCTTAAACGCTTCTTTAAGAACCTTTTTTGTTTTTTGTTTTTCAGNAATCTAGTTAAATATTGTAAGAACGGGTTGAAATTAGCAAGCCAGAGTCAATCCGTCTCGTTATTGACCGAATTACAATTTTTAATCTCACTAAAATGTTTTCTATTAATAAATAATTTTGTTTATAAAAATACATTTATCATCTGTGAGATATCTAGATTTTTTTTTAATTTATATTTAGAAAAATATTAATTTAAAAGTTTTATCTGTATAGTATTTTAAAATTGATTGCCTCGATTATCTGTATTTACATTTGCCTTTCATGTATATTTTTCTCAAATGAACTCACGACCTTAGGCATTTTAAGAAATATTGTTTTTGTATGTATATCTAAAATGAATGTTTGTGTATTGACCAAACTGTTAACACTAACACGTGTGGCCATAATAAACTATTACTATTTTGGTATTTGACTAACTCAAATCAAATTTGACTAAAAATATTAAATTCTAATTCAAAATTAAATTTCTATATAAGACTTGTAAAATTTTGTATGCTATTCCATTGATCTCATTGTTCCAACTAAACTCTCTCCCTAAAATTTAATATATATACGTATGTATGCTGAGATAAATGGAATAGCACACAAAATTTTACAAGTCTTGATATATTTTCAAACACACGGTTTAAGTTTTAAGTGAGGAAACATGAAAAATTCTTTCACATTCACCATCTTCTTCTTCGCTCTTCTCCTTACCTCATGTTAGTCATCTCTTTCTCAATATATATATATATATTTGTAAGCTTTTTTATACGTTGTGAAAATAAGGAATATAGGTAATGAGTTTGGTGTGTATATAATTTATAGGTGTGGTGATGAGTGCAAGGATACAAGAAAGCACAAATGGTGCTCTGAAGCCTATAGCATGCAATACCAATGAGGATTGTGCTAAGTTCTGCAAAGGTCCCATTCACAACTGCAAATATCATACTTGTGCCTGCGTACCTGGAAATCGTAATTGTTGCTAGAAACACCATTATAAAGACCGTTGATAGGATTCTCATTTATACACACATCAATTTCGTTTGCTTCTGATTCAAATATCTTTTGCATTGGAATTCTATTTACACAAAGATATAAAAAATATTATGTTTTCCTTGTTCTTCGGCGATCCGATGGTTTAACCATTGCTTTTTTTTCCAAACGCATTCCCAAGACGCAAATTTGCTACAGAACTAAACTGTGGCATCCCACCATGGCACGCATACATTCATGAAGGATACACTTGACCTCATATAAGAGTTCAAGTGTTGAACTATAACTCGGAATAACGTAGTTTGGAGTCAAACATACAACCAAATCCAGAGAACCTTGCTAAGACCGAACCGGAATACGACCACATGAGTCGTGTCCTAATGGGATTTCTTCTCTAGACCCTAATACTAGAGAGAAGGTTATTATACAAAGACGAGGTTTTTTTTTTGCTAAATGGTTTCTATTATACAAAGACGAGGTTACAAACGAGTAATGGTTTCTTAGTATGATTGATCTCATCTCTATGGTTAAAACAAACCCGCCCATTAAATTAAGAATTGCAAATATAACATATTTAAATTATATATATATATATATATTTTTTTTTATCTCATTTCATCTTTTATATATTTCAAAATTTAGTGTATAAAAAACTTGATCCCGCGTCGGTGCGCGGATTAGAACCTAATATGCCATTAAATCTCAATGTAAATCTCTTTTGTTTCATTTCTTACTTGATTAATTAATTATCATCATAAATTTTTGGTGGAGTACGTATCAAATTATTAACAAGTCTAAACTTAATTTATAAATCCAAAATTAATTTTTTAACTATAACTATAGCCATATTTTATCAAAATATATAATCAATTTAATATTTGGCATGTATTAAAAAAAACTAATTTCAAACAAATAAAAAGAACCAAAGGGAGTGAGACAAAGATCCCATTAATTTAAACTAGAAGAGAGTATATAAAGTTTTAATTGAGTAGCAAACCAAAGCTATCATATCTAGCATCTCCCATGCTTCGAATCGACCACAATTTGTTGCATATTTTTTTTGTCTATGCACTTGGTGAGTTGAGGAGAATGAAGGGGGGGGGAGGGGGTTTTCTGCCATTTTTCTCCTGCCAAATGGAGTGAATTGTTATATGAAAAATGTATCGCAAGAGAAATAACAATAACTTGTTTTGTGAATCGTCATACGGTTTCTGCCATTTTTCTCCTGCCAAATGAAGTGAATTGTTATATAAAAACGTATCGCAAGAGAAATAACAATAATTTATCTTGTGAATAGTCAACAAAGAGAGCAAGTATGCTAACATTTTTGGATATTCATTAATAAAAGTTATACAAATCCTTCATCAAAAACTTAAAAATATCTGAAAACATGAATATAATCCTAAAGTAAAATGGTTTACTTGATTGGTACAAAATGGAATATCCCTTATTCTTCTTTTTCATATGCTCATTAATTTCATATGCCATTAAATCTCAATGTAAATTTCTTTTGTTTCATTTCTTACTTGATTAATTAATTATCATCATAACTTTTTGGTGGAGTTCGTATCAAATTATTAACAAGTCTAAACTTAATTTATTAATCCAAAATTAATTTTTTTAAACCATAACTATTGCCAGATTTTATCAAAATATAATATCAATTTAATATTTGGCATGTATTAAAAAAAACCTAATTTAAAACAAATAAAAAGAGTGAGACAAAAGGTGTGTACTTTGCGTTGAACAGACTCGTTTGTCACTCGTCAGTCTTCACTTCCGATTCGACGACGCTTGATTCTTCGCCGGAAAGTCACAAAAATCAAATTTTTGCAGTGACCGATTCATCGGAATTCAATGCCGGAGGATTCTTCTTCGATAGACTACGCGATGGAGAAGGCATCGGGGCCTCACTTCTCCGGTCTTCGCTTCGACGGCCTTCTCTCTTCTTCCCCACCCAATTCCTCCGTCTCTTCTCCTTCTCACCTCCGATCGGCTGTAACTTCCTCTTCTTCTCCTGATTTTTCCGATCCCGAAGCTCCTAAACAGCCCTTCGTCATCGGTGATTCTCAATTCCCCCTTTTCGTTCCTTTTCTCATGTTTGGGTTTAATCAAATTTCCTCTGAGTGATATAACCTCTGCATGAGTATCAGTTTCGTCTTTTGTCTGCGTTTCGTTTTGTTTGGTTTTTCGTTTTGATTGCTTGATTGTGTATAGGGGTTTCTGGTGGTACGGCTTCTGGTAAGACAACGGTCTGCGACATGATAATCCAGCAACTTCATGATCATCGTGTTGTTCTAGTTAATCAGGTTTGATTCTATTGCTCGAATCTGTTCTCAGTTCTCACTTTCCACTGTATTGATTGGGCTGAGATTCACATCATGTTACGTTCTTTGTTGATTAGGATTCCTTTTACCGTGGTTTGACATCTGAAGAATTGCAGCGTGTGCAAGAGTACAACTTTGATCATCCAGGTTTAACTATCTTAATGGATTTTCCTTGAATTTATCATCTTCTGTGTTTGGTCAATCTATCATCTTCTGTGTTTGTTTCTTTTGCAGATGCCTTTGACACCGAACAGCTTTTGCATTGTGCTGAGACTCTCAAGAGTGGGCAACCGTATCAAGTTCCAATATACGACTTTAAGACTCATCAACGTAGATCTGATACTTTCCGCCAGGTGCCTACTCTTCTTTCCAAGACCATTTATTGTGCTCATTTGATTTGAATCCTCGTAAGAGTGGCTTTAGATGTGTTCCTATTTTAAACTTAAAGGGGCTTATTAGCATATATCTTTGATCCCTTTGAATTCCATAGTTGGAGTTTTGATCACGTCTTTTACATTAGAAAGAATGAGCTTGCAGTTGATGAGATTTGTGTGTCAGGTCAATGCTTCTGATGTTATAATTTTGGAAGGGATTCTAGTTTTCCATGACTCACGAGTTCGGAATCTGATGAATATGAAGATCTTCGTTGACACAGGTAATGACCAACCTTACCTTCAGTATTATCATCTGCAATGTCTTTTTCATCTCCCCAAAGCATGCGTATGTCTTGTGCTACTCATCGTTCTTCACTCTTTGCAAATGATATTTTGATAAAATTTGTCCATCTCCTGTTCTGTAGCTGATGCCTTGATGGGTTTTCTCACTTTTTCCATTTATGTTATCTGTTATAATTAACCAAATTGGAATCTACTTCACATCTCTTTTATCCTCATATAAAGGTATTGTATGGTTTCAGATGCTGATGTGAGGCTTGCTCGCAGAATCAGGCGTGACACAGTTGAGAGGGGCAGAGATGTCAACTCTGTGCTCGAACAGGTTAGTCCTTTCAATTTATGGTGTAGGATTGGTTAGTATTGGTTCATCTATTCTAGTTAGGTGGCTTGATAATGTATGTGAATACGAGATTTGGAACGAACAACAAATGACATTTATACTCTCGCAAACATCTCACTGTGTCTTTACTCTGGTTTCTAATTCCTGCTGTTGTATTTGCAAAACACTATTTATCTGAGGATGTTATGTTCATTTACAGTATGCAAAGTTTGTGAAGCCGGCATTTGATGACTTTGTGCTTCCCTCCAAGAAATATGCTGACGTGATCATTCCTCGAGGAGGTGATAATCACGTTGCAGTTGATTTGATTACGCAACATATCCACACAAAACTTGGGCAGCATGATCTCTGCAAAATCTACCCGAATGTTTACGTCATCCAATCAACATTTCAGGTATTTTCTCTCTCTTATTCTCTTTGATACTTGATTTAGAAGGTAAGTGTTTGTATCAATGTTCTCACTATAGGATCATGATTGCAGATAAGAGGCATGCATACACTTATTCGGGAGAAGGACATATCAAAGCATGACTTTGTGTTTTATTCAGATCGACTCATTCGTCTGGTATTTCTCTGCCTCATGTCTTCTCTTTAGACGTCACTCAGCTTTCAGGCTTTCATATTTTAACTATTATCGGGTTTTTTTTTTCAGGTCGTGGAGCATGGTCTGGGTCATTTGCCGTTCACTGAGAAACAAGTAGTTACTCCAACAGGTATGAGAGAAGGATGCGTGAGCTGTAACAATACTTTATACACTTTCCTAGATAAAGTGTCTAGGTCATCAGATGTCTGTCTCCGTCACATGGATCTAGAAAAACTGTTTGTACCTTGTCGAATCTAAATGTTAACCTCACGCCCCATGAGACAATTAGTGCCCATGAGACAATTAGTGCCGCCTATATCGATACCACACAGATTTGTTAGAGTTAGCTTATTCAATTGGTTTTACATTTCTTATCTTTTCCACACCAGGAGCTGTGTATACCGGTGTTGATTTCTGCAAGAAACTTTGCGGGGTCTCAATTATTCGAAGGTGAGCCTTGAAAGGTATTGTATTGGTTAAGTTTTATGTGATAAGATGTTCATTCTTCCAACTGTATTACATATTGGAAGCACATATAACTTGTTTACGATGAATTGATCTTGCCTAAAAGTTTTCTGTTTTGTATGTTTTCTTAGTGGTGAAAGCATGGAAAATGCATTACGCGCTTGCTGCAAAGGAATTAAAATAGGGAAGATTCTTATCCATCGTGATGGTGACAATGGAAAACAGGTCTGCTCTTTGCTCTTTTTAAAATATCAAAGTATCATCTCTTTTTTATAATAAACAAGAAATTTAGCCTCTTCTCATGTGAATCAGCTTATATATGAAAAGCTTCCTCACGACATCTCTGAACGCCATGTCCTGCTTCTGGACCCTGTCTTAGCTACAGGTACTCGGTTTTTTTACGTTGCATATTCTGTTTAATTGATTGATTTCTGTTTCTTTAAACCCTATCTTCATTATTGTTGCATGTTCTTGAAGGTAACTCTGCTAATCAAGCGATTGAACTACTCATACAGAAAGGAGTTCCTGAATCTCACATTATATTCCTTAACCTTATCTCGGTGAGTGTAGAAGCTCAAGCTCTCTCTGTTTCTCTCTCTCTCTCTCTCTCTGTTTTAGTCTTTGCTACTCTCTCTCTCTGTGCAAATCATAACCTTGTTTTCTGACAGGCGCCGGAAGGAATCCATTGTGTCTGCAAACGTTTTCCGGCACTGAAGATAGTGACGTCTGAGATAGACCAGTGTCTGAACCAAGAGTTCCGTGTTATACCGGGCTTGGGCGAATTTGGTGATCGTTACTTTGGTACTGACGAGTAAAACCAGTAGTGACCACTCAACACTGTGACCGGTTGCCGTAACAGCCTAAATTTATGACTAGACACTAGATGGAGTTGTATGTCTTTGTTCTAAACAACCTACACAAGCTTCTTGTGCTTTTGATATTATTTTCTCTCTTATGATTTATCAAGCTCTTCTTGCTTACTCAAATAATACGATATATTAATTTAGTTATCTTTTATTTTCTAAGTTTCTACTTTTTAAAATTTTGTAAGAAAAAAATTGGAGCTCTTCAAAAAGGTTATATAAGAAATGATTAAGAGCCTGAAAAGTGAGTCACTTCAAGTATAGGTGAGATTATGACCTTTAACATCAAGATTATAACTTGCTATGACACCAACTCAATAGGGTTTTCCCGAAGATAAAAATCTTAGTTTTTGAGCTATGAACTAAACCCAAACCCAAACCCAAACCCAAGGATAAATGGACTGAAGCAGACAAAAATGCATCCAAATTCAATTCCAAAGCTATAAGTGAAATTTTCACAGCCATTGATGCTGGGAAATTTAAGTTGGTTCAAAGGTGTGTTGCTGCAAAGGGTGCCTGGAAAGTTCTGATAAATTTCTTTGAGGGAACATCAAACGTAAAAAGAACAAGAATTGATCATCTAGCATCTCAATTTGAAAATTTCAGAATGGGAAATGATGAATCAATCTCAAGCTTCAGATCCAAGCTCAGTTCAATTGCCAATAAGGCATCAGTATTGGGAAAGATTTACAAAACAAGAAAACTAATTCATGTTTTCAAAATTTTGAAAACTATTTTTTATGAAGTTATAAGAATGTAATTTCTATTAAGAAATAAAACTATAATATCTTTATGACACTACAATTGACATTCGATATGGTTAATAACAGCGATAAATCAAGTGCTTTGTTTTAAAATAAAAAAGAACTTTATGATTATTACTATAAAATAATGTGAAATCCAAGCAAACGTACCCTCCATCACTAATCCAGTAATCCATGACAATTAAGAGATTAAGAAGAGTGAGGAGTGGTTTAATGGAAATTAGAGAATTGAGTAATCAAGCTTTTAGAACAAAAAAAGGGGGTTAGAGAAAAGAAAAAGGGGTTTTGGACAAAAGGACGCTGTTTACAGAAAATCCCTTAGAGACGACGAAGGGAGAGAATATGAATCCACTAAATGCAAAGCGTCTTTTTCAATCAGTCACGTCGCAATTCTTCTCATGCGAGGCTTATTCTTCTTCAATGAGGTTGGTTTGAATTTGAGATCCAATTGTTGCCATCCTTTCTTTCTTTTTCTTAAATCATTGTCTATGTTTTAGAACTGGGTTACATCCATTGTCATTCTCCACAAACAATTATTGCTAGACATGGAAGTCCTCTTGCTCGGTTTTGCTCAATTTTTTTGACAGAAAACAAGAGGTTGTTGTTAGGACCTGGGAGAATTGGACGCAGTGAGACTGAAGATGAAAAGTGGGACGACTTGCTGGCGCGGATAATATCACACCGTCTCCACATGAATTTGAAGGTGTGATAAAAGCTGCAAATTTGCGGTGAATGCTATGGATTTTATGGAGTACTTGCATGGACTTAAATGCAAGCTAGTGTATGTGGCTACCGGTGAAGAGGATCCTTTTAAGACCCAGGCCCGGAAGCCTTTACTTAAACTTAAATAGTTTTTCTCTCTCTTAGTCGATTTCGCTAGTTTGAACTTGCAGACGACTTCTTCTTCTCCGATCTCCTTCGCCGGCGGAGGGACCCCGGTGGTCCGCTTCTTCCTCGCCTTCTTTTCGGTTTTTTTGTTTTTCCTCTCCGTTGGATATCCTTCGGCGCCAAATTGATACAAGGATTTTGCAATCCTAGGAGGTATCAATACTCTCTTAACGATGTAGTATAAGAGGTTATCGAATCCAATATTGGGAATAGTCCTAACCACTAAGAATGCAAGGCATTAAAGCAAGTTAAGCTAATAAAAAGGGGTTTTGTGATTTAGTATCCAAATTAAGCAAGTAAAACAACTAAGCAAGATGTAATCCAAATAATAAAAGCGGAACAAGAGATAAGGTTAATGATTTGAGGTGATCTAAGTCCAATTAGTGGTGTTCAATTACTCAATAAGCTAATCCCTAGGCAATAGATCTCTAATCTAGATTAGTTCTCTTTCAAGCAACTAATCACTATGCTAATTATCAAACCCATTAGCAAATCATCATTTGTGGATTATCAATTAGCAAGCATTAAGAATAATAACAAGATCAACCAAAGATATACCCTAAACAACTAATGTCTTAGGTTAGGAACATAAATCTCTTGTCTAGTTTGGTCTTGGCATTTCATCAAACACTTGGTGTTCATGAAATGCCTAATGATCTAGACCCACTCTTTCAAGCTAGATATAGCATTATGGACTCTAGACAAGAAGGAATATAAGAATATCTAATCCTTAACACCACTAATCCAACCTTTGATCACCCTAATCTACCCTATCCCAAGATCCTTAGAACTACTCACTAATCATCATGGGTTCAACAAGTCCAAAGAAAGAAGTGTTAAAACTCATGATCAAGATTATTGAATGATTAGAAAGTAGAAGATAGATGGATTAAATCAAGAAAACAATACTCAAATTGCATAAATAAAAAGGATCAATCTCTTACAAATCACTCTTAGAGAGGGTTTTTGCTTAGAAAAAGACTTAGCCCTCATAAATTAGGTTTTTGGGCTTAAATAGTGAATAGTGACAAACAGGGTCGACCCGGGACAAACCGGGTACCGACCCGGTTTAAGTGGATAAACGCTTGGTATCGATCGATACCGAGGACACACCTCGGTATCACTGCTCGGTATCGATCGATACCGAGGACACACCTCGGTGTTCCTGCTCGGTATTGAGCCTGGATTTTTGTACCGATGAGCCAATACCGAGCAGTGGCATCGGTATCGGTCGATACTCGGTGCTGATCCTGGTATCGGTCGATGCCTCTTCAGTGGATACCGAGGTCACTCCTCGGTATCTTTGCTCCGTATTGAAGGCCATTTTCCCCGGGTTCTCCCTGTGGCAATACCGAGCTGTGACACCGAGCAGGAGCATCGGTATTGCCCTTCGGTATCGATCGATACTCGGTGCTGATCCTGGTATCGATCGATGCTGGTGTTGAGCTTGCTTTTACCTGAAATACGATCCAAAACATGCAAGGACTCTCTAGGACTGAATGTAGACACACTAGACTCCTAAAATGACCTAAATGCTAAAGAAGTATCATGAACTACATGTAAATGACTCTAAACCTATATGAAACGGATGCTAGAATGATGCAAAATGTGATGATATCACGCAGTGAGACGACTTGCTGGCGCGGATAATATCACACCGTCTCCACATGAATTTGATAGTGTGATAAAAGCCGCAAATTTGCGGTGAATGCTATGGATTTTATGGAGTACTTGCATGGACTTAAATGCAAGCTAGTGTATGTGGCTACCGGTGAAGAGGATCCTTTTAAGACCCAGGCCCGGCCCGTAGGGCATGCGAACTAGGCGATGGCCTAGGACCACCATATATTTTTTATGTTTTTATGGGTCACATATTTAGTTTTAGGTTAATAGTATATAATGCACAAAATTTAAACTTCATGTTTTTATTTAAAATATTATTTTGTAATTAAAAAACAATTGGTTTGTCACATAATTATCTATCTAAAGACCACCGAAAGAAAATTGAATGATTTACAAAAAAATGTAAAGAGGATTATTTTTCAGAAATAATGTTTTTTTTTTTTTTCCGATTTGCTGTATTTTTTCAGAAATACAAAGAGGATTTTTTTTGTTTAACTGCAAAACTTGTAATTTACAAATGGCCACATATTTTATCTTGCCCCGCAAAATCCCGAGCACCTTCTTGTCATCATATACATCCCACAGTGACACAGTCTGCCCGGTCTGACATTATCTGAGACAAAAAGCAAGTCCCGATCAGACTCTCCATGGAGACGCTCGGAATCAAACTCTGCCAATGTCCACGGGTGATAGTTCAAGACTTCGAGAGGGAGCCTTGGTACGCCACAGTTGTTATTGTTAAGTCCAGCTATCGTAGTCAAAATTTCCAGGCTCAGACGTTCTTGATCTGCCGGAGTGATTGAACCAATCAGAACATTGGCTTTAGTTCTATGTTCCTCGGAGACAGATAACATCTCATGGTCTAGCGAGCAATAAGGCACTATGATGCTTTGGCATTTCCACATTATGCACTGCAGAAGTGGACGATGAGGCACTAGCTTCACTGGATTTGTTGGATCCATGATAAACCTGAGATTTTAATTTGGGGTAATCAAACAGAGCTATAGTCAAAACCATTTAGTATTATGAAATTCGACAAAAACCTCTCGTGCAGATCCAAACCCTAGAAATCTAGCCAACCTTCCAAACGATTAAAAAAAAAAACTTAAAACCTAAAAAATTGATCAGACGTGAAGAAGTTCAAAATGGGGAAAGAAATCGCACTTAGGTTTCTAATCTAGAACGGGTAACATCTCCAATCAAATCAATCATAAGCAAGAATCGCGAACTAAAAATCCTGGAGAGATTGACACGGCTAATAATCACTGAGCTTCGTTTACTATCGAATATGAAATGAAAGAGAGAAACTCACTTTAGTACTTCATCCGTTTCTTTTTATAAGTAGTTTTAGAGATTTTGTTTTGTTTCACAATATAAGTTGTTTTCATGTTTCTATGCAACTTTTACCTTTATCGAATATTGTGTGGCCAATAATATTATGCAGTTTTTTTATGATTGGCTGGATTATTTTTAATTTATATATTAAATGATATTTTTTGGTAAAATATGAGTTTCTTAATAGTTGTGCTTTTAGCCAAAACTACTTATAAAAAGAAACGGAGGGAGTACAATAGAGAGCACGAAAAATGACGACGAGAAAGCGCAGAGAGTGACGACGAAGAGCATGGAGAGTGACGACGAGAGAATAGATCGACGAACCAGACGAAAATCTTCGACGCGGAGAGAGAGTGAATGAAATACGAGAAGACGGTAATCGTTTTGTTCAGATGTTTTGTTCAAGGGTAAAACCGACATTCAATACAGATACCTGTGATTGGTTTATATGGGCCAGTTTGATAAGAAGATTGATGTGTATTTTTTTTTTCAACATATTGATGTGTATTATATGACTACAAATACATTTGATGTGTTTTTAAACATGGATAAATGGACTGAAGTAGACAAAAATGCATCCAAATTGAATTCCAAAGCTATAAGTGAAATTTTCACAGCCATTGATGCTGACAAATTTAAAATGGTTCAAAGATGTGTTGCTGCAAAGGATGCCTGGGAAGTTCTGATAAATTTATTTGAGGGAACATCAAACGTGAAAAGGACAAGAATTGATCATCTAGCATCCTAAGGTTTCTCTTCTCATGTAAATCAGCTTATATTTGAATATTTTCCTCATGACATATCTGAACCCCATGTCTTGTACTACTTCTCAAATGGTACATCAACACTTGCATCTTCACATGAGTATTTCTTTAGGTTGCATATTCTATTTTAGTCTTTGATGGATTTTCTGTTTCTATAAACCCTATATCTCCATGATTATTGCTTGTTCTTGAAGGTAACTCTGCCAATTAAGCCATTGAACTACTCATACTGATGAAAGGAGTTCTTGAATCTCACATTATAGTCCTTAACCTTATAACGGAGATTGTAGAAGCTAAAGAGCTTTGAATTACATTTAATCGAATGAAATCTGCTCAACGGTTGCAGGTCGTATCTCGAATCTTCAATCATCATTAGCTCTTCGAAACCGTTAAGAATATGATCTCTAGAATTTTTTTTTTATCCTCGATCCCTTCTCTCTATTTTAGACCTCCATAAGTCTACGTCAAACCCTAATTTTCTCTGGATTAGGAACGACATGTCTTTATCAAATCCTAATTCCATGCATAAAGATTATAAAACTCATAAACAAAAAAAAAAACTTACGGGTTTGTGGCCCACGTAATGATGGGCTTGAGTAGGGGCCCAATATAAAATACACGTCCTCGCTCGTCCATAAATATACCTTCACCTGGCAAGTAATCGCTAATTCATTCGATTCGAAGATCTAGATCCTACGTTCGTTTGATCTCTCAGGTTTGCTTCTTCTTCGACTACGGATCTCCGCGATTATGATGATTCCTTCGTGCTTTCAATTTGGGTTTCTTCTTCTTCTTCTCGATCTTCGTCCTCCTATTCGCATCGATTACCCAGGAAGCTAGGGTTTCACCGATAAGGACGATGGAATCAAGTTGATATGCTCTCTTTTATTGTTGTTATAGTTAGGGTTTTATACGTATGAACGCTCGCGGTTATGAAATCATCTACGATTTTCACTCTGCTGTTGGAAAATTAGAACATCGATCATCTATGGATTTTTCTGGAATTGAAGGATTCTTTCGGTTTTTAGTGACATTAGATTTAGGGTTCTGAATGGAGATTAGATTTATTTGGTTTATCTGCGGACGTGGTGCTCTACGATACTTGGAGCTTTTGATCCTCTTCTTACTCGTTCTTCTGAGGGTTTCTGTGGATCATCATGGATGAAGCAACAACGCTCGAATCCGTGGTTCAGTCTTCTAAAGTTAGTGTTTTCTCAATGTTTATAGTATGAATCATAAGGCGCCAAGGAGATACTCAAACGGAAGGAATTTCGGAGTGGAAAGACAACAAGATTTTGCAGCAGATATAGTTCCGAGGAGACCCTATGCTGCTTATGAAAACAGAATGAATAGAGGTCCATCTAAGTGGTCAAGGAATCTGGTTTGGACGGCATCAGAAGGCAACAGGCCAAGGAAGAATGATAACACCTATGGGTCAGTGAAATCTCCAGTTTCAGGCACAGGATATCGTGTGTCGAATCAGCCAATGAAGAGTGCTGCGTATGGGCCAAGAAGCTCATCTATTTCAGACACCAGAGGTTGGGGGTCGAGAGATAACGGCAGTCCCAAGTCTAAGGATTGTGTATGTAAGTATTGGAAAGCTGGAAATTGCAAGAGGGGTGAGCAATGCCAGTTCTTACACTCTTGGTCTAGCCTCCCTGGATTGGCAATGGTAGCTTCTCTTGAAGGACACAAGAAGGTACTTTTATGGTATTTTTTATTGTGTTATTCATTGCTGTTTTACTCTTTACTATTTTGACTAAAAGGAAATTTATTTTTTTGGTCCACAGGATCTAAAGGGGATTGCGCTTCCTGTGAGTTCAGATAAACTTTTCTCAGCCAGTAGCGATGGTACATTGCAAATATGGGATTGCCATACTGGTCAGTGTGTTCATACAATCAACCTCCAGGCAGAAGCAGGGTCTTTAATCAGTGAAGGCCCATGGGTTTTCCTTGGCTTGCCAAATGCTGTAAAGGTTAGTTTAAGGCATCTCTTAACTCAAATACATTTGCAGTTATCGTAACGCCATTCGTCTATACTCTTCAGTGGGATTTGTTGTGTTGGCTCTGGTCTCATAGTTTTTTTTTTTTTATATACAATCCTGCAGGCTTTCAACGTCCAAACCAGTAAAGATTTGCATCTTAACGGAGTGGTTGGTCAGGTCCATGCTATGACTGTTGGAAATGGGATGCTTTTTGCTGGGACAAGTGTAAGCATCTTAACTCAATCTCTACTTGTATTAGTTTTCTCTGCTTCCTTGATGGATCTAAAGTAAGTTCCTTTTGGTTTTTTTTTTTGGAATTGCAGTCTGGTAGCATATCTGTCTGGAAAGCTACCGACACCGAGTCCGATCCTTTCACATACCTCACATCTCTCGAGGGACATCATAGTGGTCAAGTCACATGTTTTATTGTTGGAGGTCAGCGACTATACTCTGGTTCTGTGGATAAAACGATAAAGGTAAGAAGTGGCTTCTACTTATTGATTCAATCTTTAAACATGTAAAAACTGACAAACTTATAGAATGCATTCTAATCAATTCTGTTTGCTGTAACTTTCAGGTGTGGGATCTCAACACACTGGAATGTACAATGACCCTAAGGCAACATACGGACACTGTCACATCGCTCTTATGTTGGGATCAGTTTCTGCTGTCGTCGTCCTTGGATGGGACCATAAAAGTTTGGGCTTGTTCTGAAAATGGCAGCTTGAAAGTTACTAATACGCGCAGACAAGAACAGGTAAATTATTGTATACACTTCTTTGGCTCCATTCTCCTCATAACAACAAAGCAACTTGGTTTTAAGAAAAAATCATTTCCTATTGTTTTCTGGTTTGAAACAGAGTGTGCATGCGCTTGGTGGGATGAACGATGCAGAGGGAAAACCGATCATGTTCTGCTCTTACCAAAACGGAACAGTCAGCATCGTCGATCTACCATCGTAAGTGACGCTTACTCCTAGAGTCTCTCTAATTATATTCCTACTCTTATCTTAACCATTTACTAATTCATTCTGTTTTTTGTTTTTGGGTTATACACAGTTTTGAAGAAAGAGGAAAGATGTTCTCAACGCACACTATCGGCACAATCACAATTGGTCCTGAAGGATTGTTATTCAGTGGAGACAAGAGTGGGAAGCTGCGTGTTTGGAACTTAGCTGGCACCAAAGTTTAGCCGTTTTACATTTTTCGACCAACTCTTTTATATCTATTAAGTATCTTGGTCACAATCGAATTTTGATTTAATTTGTACATACATTCTTGGTTCAAAGAGCAATGGAAGCTTCAGTTAAGCAGCTTTCAAGTTTTGTTCTGTATTCAAATTGCTTTTATTCATATAAATAATGTGCTAAAACAAAAAAAATAGAGATTTACAGGTTGATAATTTTTGTTTGGTCTTGAAGAAAGAATGCAAGCAAAACTGGACATACTAAATATCATTAAGAATGGGAGAAAAAAACACAAATTCAAAGCTGATGCAATCACTCACACAAAGAAGCTTCTCTGCTTTTGCTTAGCTTTAAGCTTATTTCATCGAAGTTTTTCACTTTTGTGTTTATCCAAATGAGGAAACGCTTGTAGAATGTTGTAAGCCCTTAGATCTTGCCTTGTTAAGATCCCTATCACAGGTGACATCTGCAAAACACAAAGAGACATGAAACAAAGTTTAGTAGTGTTCTTGAAAGATTACATTCAACAGAGTAAAAAAGCAAACTTACTCCTGAAGCTTGAATCTTGGGAACAATTAGCAAATGTCTGAGACCGACTGATCGGAAAAGCACCAAAGCCTTAGCCACTGACATACTCTGCACCACTGTGTAAGGTGTTGTGTTGGTCAAAGGATGAAGATCTACATACATTTGCATCTCTGAGCTCGTGATTGCAACTTCCTCGAAATTGTCTTCTCTCTCAGCTAATTCAACTGCCGTGAACTTTTCTCTAACTTCCCACTCTTCTGTTCTTCTTTTCTCGTTCAAGAACCATCTCTTTTTCAGAACTTTAACAAGATGTGCTCTCAAGATCAACCCATGAAGCTCTGTAGCAACACCAGTAGCTAGATTTTCTCCATCCAATACCGGGAATGCGTTATGCGTTGTGTTTCTTAGCGCATCGACTATATTGGCGACTTTTTCTACTCCATGAAGGGATATAACCGGAGGCTTAGCATCACCAAGCTCACCTACAGTGAGATTCCTCATCCATGGCTCTGGATTTGCTTCCAAGAATGGTAAGCCCTTTAGATGGAGAATGATCTCGTAGATACTCAGATTGAAGCTGTCTCCAACTGTTTTAGCAATCAGAAGCACAAACATTGTAATGGGTAACAAAAGAAGGTTGTTGGTGAGCTCGAGGAAAATCACACAGAGTGAAACAGTCATTCTCATGGAACCAGCCATGAGTGAAGCTGCACCAAGAACCGCGTAAAGCCCTTGATCGATTTTTGTGTATGATCCCATCACCGTGCCTAGCATCCGACCGTACGCAGAACCCATGAGGATGATCGGTAGGAAGAGACCGGAAGGTGTCGCTATACCGAATGTGATAAGACCCAAAATGCAGTAGAGGACAAAGAATATCCAGAGAGAAACCATACCAAACTCATTAGGAGTGTTTGAAGAGAAAACGTTTCTGACTGCATCATCATTGGTTGTGAGAAACAGAGTAGCTAGATCGTTGTAATAACCGTCTGGACAATTGAACTGTTTGAAGTTTCCTGATCTTCCGTTTGTTGGACAGACCTCGTCTATCGAAGGATTGCAAGGCTTGCATTCCGCTAAGAAAGGAAGACCGTACATGCAAACCGAAGTGAATAGAGATACCGAAAGACTTAGAAGCACCTTGTGAATCTTACCCTTCCTGAAACGAATTGATCAAAAACATGTAAGTAAAGTCAAAATCTTTGTGTTCTTGAAGTTCTTCTTACTCACAAGAACTTACTGATTGATGAGATTGTAAAGCCTGAGAACTTTATGAAGAAAGTGATTGTACAAACTTCCAAGAATGCCACCAAAGACTCCAATCAATGTGACTGGGATTATATCCACTGCGTGGTACCTAACCTCTACATGACTCACATCAAACATTATGAGTCCTCCTTTACCGAAAAGCCCGCATTTACCGGAATTGCAAATCTCGATGAACGCTCTCAATACAACCACCACAACAGCTGTACTGAAGAATGTCCTCCACAAGAGAGCGCTTCTCCACCACGTAGCGACTTCCTCAAGAGCGAAGAGAACTCCTCCTACTGGTGATCTGAAAGCTGCACATACTCCAGAGGCAGAGCCACAGGTGATAAGATCTCTTCGATCTCTATCGTTGTTGAAGTAACGAAGCCATCTCCATTTGATTCTGTGGTTATCTGGACCACCTTGACCAAGCAAAGAAGCTATGCAGCTTCCTATGTGAACCAAAGGACCTTCTTTGCCTAGATCAAGTCCAGCTGCAACTGCTCCAATACTTCCAACAATCTATCGAAAAACCGCAAAATCCATGAGTCAAAACAAAATATCTCACCTTAGATGCTCATGAACGTTCACAAGGTTACCTTAACGAACATGGTGGTGGCACCAAACATATTAGGAGTGTCGACACCATTAAGATAAGCTTTAATCTCAGGAATCCCGGGACCAGCCGCCGTAGGAGCAAAGACAACAACAAGTACTGTCGCCACCAAAGTCAGACCCAAATTGGCCCCCGTAAAGATCAACAGACCTGTCACATACCTATTTCAACATAGACTTATCAGACAAGGTAACTCAATATCTTGATCTTGAGTGTTTTTTTTCTTCAAGATTTGGATTATAAGTCAGTACCTATCTTGACCGATGTAGTAGCCGACGGCGAGAAGTTTGTAACCGGCGATGTTTTCGACTGCGAGGTTGATGAGAGTAGCTATAAGACCAGTTAAGAGACCAACAAGACAAGCCAATGTCCATTTTGCGAAAATGTATTGAAACACTTGTGCCTTTGATCTGCTTCTCCAGTCATGCTTGAACAGATCATTTTCGTTTATTCTGCAGAAATCACAAATTTTTAAATTTACATTTTGACAGAATTATTACAACAGTTCATATGTCTCAATCATTGAATATTTTCCACCAAGTTTTTATAGAAATGAAGATTATCTGAAAACAGAGTAAATATTAAAACTTTATAGAGAGATAGCCCAATCACTTGATCTTGATTTTTTTTTCAAGATTTGGATGATGATTGCTTGCGGCAAATTGAAGATGTAAGAGAAAATTGAAATACTACAACAGTTTTATATGTCTCCATCACTAATATATTCATCCAATTTTTTTTGAAAAAAAAAAAATTGTTCTAAAAATCAGAATAGAGATTAAAACTTTATAGAAAAAGATTGAGACCAAGAATCAATTTTCTTTTCTTTTTTTGCAGAAGTGAAATTTTTATTTGAAAACAGAGTAAAGATCAAAACTTTATAGAAAGAGACTGAGACCAAGAATCTAAATCTGTTAGATAAAGAAGACATACTCATAATCTAAGCTCTCGATGTGTGAAACCTTGGTACCGACCAAAGCAAGAGGAGTTGAAGAAAGAGTTCTATGTCTCTTAAGGAGAGGTTGGTTCAAAGTGTTATTCTCTGGATCTGCTTCTTCTTCTTCATTGTAATTACTATTACCAATCTGCAAGTTTCCATCTTCATCCATCGATAACTCTTTCTCTCTCGTTTATGATCCAAGAAACAATAGGATCACCCAGAAAGAAGATAAAGATGAAGAAGAAGAAGAGCAAACGTATATTTTGGTTGGATCTTCAAGAGCTTTCTCTCTGTCACAAAACCACTTTTGGTTTGGATTTCTCTGCGTAATTTGTCGTTTCTTCTAGAGGAAGCACTTTTGTAAAGCTTTATAGATCTCTCTACATATAGACGCATACATGCATGCATCTATATATCATGTGTGCATACATAACATTTAATTTAAATTTAGATTTGTTGTGAGGAGTCACAGTGGGTGAACCATATGCGTTTCTCACTAGAGATAAGACAATCATTGGCCTATAAAATATTACCTACTTAAATAATTGAGTAATTGCAAAATCTATGATCTATTAACATGGAAATTAAGGGATTCTTTTTGACCCTGTGCAATCTGATCTGTTCATGTGAAAAAGTCCAACACACCCTTACATATGTGCAAAAAGTTGTTGTCGTTTAAGGAAATTACGTAAGAAAATTTAGTCATTTAATTCATCGTTATCTCACACTCTCTCTCATAAGAAAACATCATCCTTCACTGAATTTTACAAAACCCAAAACTCCAAAAAAAAACAAGAGTTGAAAACCCATGAAACCCACAAAGATTCAATTTTTCACATCCATTTCTTATTACCCAAAACTCATCGAGTGTTCATAATCATCTATTTTTAAAGATTGATGATGATGGATTTTAGATCTGGCTTTCCTTGTGAGTTTTGCGATATCATTATGATGGATTTTAGATCTGACTTTCCTTGTGGGTTTTGCGATATCATTATGATGGATTTTAGATATGATTTTAGATCAATCTTTCGCGATATCATTACCCAAAACCCTTGTGATTTTAGATTTAGATACTCATCGTGGTCGTTAAGATCTGTGTCGATGATCGATGATTTATTGAAGGTTAAAAGGCGACGCCGGTGATTCTTCCTTGAACTATCGGGATCTCTTTCTTTTGGTGGTTTGGCGACTTGTTAACATTTAGTATACATACCTTTCATGTCTCAAGATCTTATTAACATGGAAAATGACTTGTTCTCTTGACAAATCTCATTGCAACTTCACAATACAATTCATGATATGTTAACGTTAACTTGACTTGTTAACGATGTCTACATGTTAACTTTACTTGTTAACGATGTTATATGTTAAATTGAATTGTTAACCTGACTTGTTAATAATGTTATACGTTAATTCGAATTGTTCACTTGACTTCTATATAATATGTTGTTATAATTGTTATCGTGTCAATTACGTAAGAGAAACATTAATCATTTTTTATCATACTTATATATACAATTTAAAAAAAACATAAATTCACGAATTTAATTTGATTTTCATAGTTTGTGATGATATGATAACTAAGTTAACACATTAAACATAAACTTATCGCGATTTCATATTATTTATATAGCATGTTAACCACGTATCAAATATTAATGTTAGCACATTATAAGTATTAATATATTATTGTTAGCACGTTAACATTCTATATAATATGTTGTTATAATTTTTTATCATGTTATATACGTCCGAAAAATACAAATCTTTTTTATTGAACTTATATATACATAAAAAAGGTTAGTTCACGATTTAAATTTATATATTTTGTATGATTTGATAACTAGGTTAACACGATAAATATAAACTTAACGTGATATGATAATTGGGTTAACACGATAACCAGATTAATGAATGTTATCGTCGATAACTATGCTAACTCGTTTATCAGCGAAAGATATGCTGCAACATTAATGCCTTTAATGTTACGACAGAGTATTTCATGCACTCAACTCAAATTGCTTCTCTATCCTATATGCGTCAGAGCATTTACTGCTTCTTGATAAACATAATTTCGCTGACGTCAGCTGAGATAAGGACAAAACGGATAAGAAATCTCGTGGTCAGCATAAACAACTAATTTGCCATTTCAAATTAACATTTTACTAATTTGTAGGTCAACCTACCATATTCACTCAATTCACCCTAAATAACATAACCAAAAAGAACGGCATATATGTGCATGTTGGGATTATATAAAAAAAAAAAATTGTGTAGGAATCTACTATTTTGTAACTATGTTTTAACATGAATACAGAATAAATTTGATAAAATCGATTTTTGATTTTGACGGAAGTTGAAGAATGAATAACATTGTAACCTAGATTACTTTATATACTTATTTATAGAAAATAGAACCCAATTTTTTTTGTTTTTTGTAACTGAATACAACCCAATCTGTTGTGTGTATAAATCTATTTTATTTTCTAGTTATATAATTTTAAGAAAAATGATTGCAATATATACACACTATAAAACATTACATTGCTACACAATCCAAGTAAACGAGATGTACTTTTATTTATACCAACAAATACTTAATACATGATGACATGCATGAAAAATAGAAAAATGTATATGTTACAAACCACACATATTGTTTGATAAGTTTTTTTAATTAGGAGGTAGAAAATTGAATTTACATAAATATAAACCGATTCAAAACTATAAAACTGACCCGATAACTAAACCCGACTCGATAATTTTATTCGTTTTTATGTATTTAGATTACAGATAAAATGAATTTGAAATCATTTTGATTTTAACGTAAATTGAAGGACAATTTTTAAAACAAAAAAAAAGAATTAGTTTATTCTTATCCACTAAGGAAGATAAATCCATTTTGTGTGTGTACAATTCGACTATCATCTAGCTATATATATGTACAGTGTACTCATTTTTCAAATTTATTTCAATACCAAAAAGAAAACAAATTACAAATCGACAAGTGATTTTGACGTACGTTGAAGAAAGAGAGAATGATCAATTTGTTTTTGTTTTTTCCTTTTTTTTGCTAAGAATATAAATATCATTAAAATTAAATATTTAGGTTTTACAGATTGTCTAAGGGGTTTCATACTAAAAAAGAAGCAAAAACAATTCTAATTTCAGTGTATCGACAAAAATGTAAACTATGAAGCTCACGATGTCAAAGTGCAGCGATCTATATGTACTGTGTACACTAAACTAAATGATTTTTTATCCATCATTGAGCTCGAACATTTATAAGTTTTTGTAACAAACAAAAAAAACATTTAGAAGTTTTTGTGGCAAACATAAAAGTTCTACGTAGATAGTTCCGAAATCCTCGGGTGCATAGTGAGTGGTGACAAGTCTTTAGGTTTCATAAAAGGGTTTCTCGTTTACAATTTCTTAAATTTCACCTTTTTGTTTGCTTTCTTTTGGAATAACTAAATAATTTATCAATTTTTCATATTTATAAAGTAAACATAATAACTATTTTCATTTGTTTCTTGCACAGACCAACGCTCCATACTTTTCCGTTTTGGACCGATAAAGTCTGTTGCATGTGGATCTCTAAGGCATCATTGACAAATTTATTCTGTTTTTATGTATGAGTAATAATATTCAAATAACTAGATATTCAAATATTGTCCATACAAAATTATAGAATATTCTACAATTTGCACTAGATGACTGTTTTTTTATACAAGTTTAATTTAAAATATTTGTTTGGGTTGCTTGTGTACAGATGGGTAGACCACAAAAATAATTCGACGGTATTACCTCAATAAGTAGTAGTTTTTTTTGTCCCATGTGCTTTTTTCTAATAATTTCCTCCGTTATGAAAAAAAAACCAATATAAATTCCATTTAATTATTTTTGGTAAAGTCAGTATGAACTTTTAAAATATGATTTTGTACTATATTTTCTAATTTCTTTTGAAGACATCTATTTTATCATCATTTTAAAGACCGAAATCGAATTACAAATGTGTACAAAATCTAGTCTCGTATTCTTGTTCTTTTTGCAAGAAAATCAGCACATAAATTACTATATATTAAGGAATCAACACAAACAAAATAGACGAAAAACAACTTCGCAGACAAAAAAAATCACCTAACATGATGATAAAATTGAGTTATAACTTTTCGAACTCTACAAATCTTCTGATACCTTGTATTTTACTTTTATTTTTGCCAAGGTATCCAAACTTTCATTTTATATGAATTTACAAGTTAGCAAACAAAAAAAAAATCATCTAACACAGAAGAGAACGTTGGCCAATCGTCTTAACTCTCTAACATGTTCAACAGTTATGAAAGTCTGATTCAAATATCACCGAGCGACATCTTTTTCATTGAGACATTTCATAGCCCACAACAACTTAATTTTCTGACTCATAAATTTAATTTTCCAATTAGCCATTTGGTTACGTACTGACCAAGTGACCATATCTCTCCTGTTACGCTGGTGCCTAGTGTCAAGCGATAACGCAGCCATTACATCTGACAGATCAGCAAAACCTTTGTGACCAATTAGATATAAACACGTGTAATGGTCCTCATTGGTGGATCATCTCAACATCCAACGTTCAGAATAATTCCGACCCATGAGGTGATCGAAGAGCTATTTTTAATATTAAGTTTTGTACGAATATTTCATCGCTAATCATTTTATTTTCTAAACACGTGATTTATGTATTCCGGGCCCAAAGACTTCAAATTGAAAATAAATATTTGACCAAATAGAATGGACTTTCTTTTTCTCCAAGAGAAGCTATTATATAGCACCAAATGTCTTCCAAATTAAGATTTTGTGCTATATTTTTCAGAAAAAATAGTTCAAAATTTATATCTTTCTGAGATAAAAGTTGGAAACTTATATCTCCCTAAAATAATAGCTCAAAACCTCATAATTCATAGACTCTTGTTTTAGTCAGTTTACTATTTACTAACAAACGTTAACCACCTAAAGAAAAAACTAAACTGGATTAAATCCAATTACGATCCGATTTAATTTAATTTCAAGTTGGGGTTTTTGGGTCGACGGATATACATGTCGGTTTTTAGATCAAGTTGGGTTTTTTGTTCGGTTTAATTTCGTGGTTTTATGGTTTGGTATCAAGTTTAGATCATAAACCAATGAAAACAACATTTATGGATATATAAGTTTCGAACTTTATCTCGGGCAAATATAAGTTTTGAACTATTTTTTCGGGGAGATATAGTACGTATAGATAGTTTGTGAGACATTTAATGCTATATAATAGTTCTCGTAGGAAAATAAATCGTCGACCGAACCAAATATAAGAATTAATTTTAGGATTATACAATGCATCGCTATCAAATATTATAATTTATTGTTCTTTTACAAATTATTTTCATTTGACAAGTGTTTTACAAAAAAAAATTAAGGTTAAATAACTTGCTTAAGAATTATATATGGACATGAACTTTTTTGGTACTAAAAATTTAATAAATAAACAACCGTTTTACAAAAACAAAGAAAAATATTAAATTTGGTTAGGGATGGAGCCCATACAGCTGAGCCTACACGTGGCAAATGTAAGACCATGTGATACACTTGTAGAGTCCCTATTTGACGACGATCTTAATTTTCTTGGCCCCACAGATGATCAGATCTAATCCAACTGGTTGGTGTAATGTATGGGACACGTATCTCGTCATGGTTCATGTGAGTTTTGTTTTTGCTTTTTATTTACTTTTTTCTTTTCTTTCGCTCATGATTGAGATGATGATATAACATAAACCAATTTTTTTTTCATTTCTTGTGAAATAACATAAACCAATTATAACAAACAAAAGTCATGTATTGTGAAAAAATAGAAGTTTTACATAAGAAAGATGAACAAAAATAGACACAATGTCTTGGCTCACTAACATGCATTTTAATCGGTTCAATAATCTATTGATCAAGTATTCCAAAAAAGATAATCCATTTTGTTTTCATGTTCACATTGAAAAATAGTAAAATATTAGGTGAAATTGTTAGTTTTTTTTTTTTTTGTTAATCGTGAAAATCTCAGATCGAAACTCAGATTAATCCTTAAAATTATGAAAATTTGGATTTTCTTGTCATTTAAAACCTAAGTTGCATGGAATCGGAAGCGGGTAGGCGGAAACGGAAGCGTTTGGAAGTGCAGAATCGAGTTTTTTTTTTAAAAAAGGAAGCGGGTACATGTTGGAAGCGTTTATATATATATATATATTAAACACCAAATATATTAAAAAATAAAATATGTTAAATAACAAAAATTCAGTAACTCAGTTTAAAAAAAATACTTAAATCATAAATTGATATCGTCGTTGTTTAAAATTATCTTTGCTTCTTCTACTTATAGTTCACGATAAAATCAGAAGTTTACGACGGCAGAATGTTCAATCTTTTTTTTTAATTTAGATTTATAATTATAATATATTATATTAAAGAAACAAATCATCAATTAGATAATATTTATTAATAACAAAATTTAGCCGCTAAAAATAATAAATAATTCGAAAAAATAAAATAATAAACAAATGAGCTACCGACAAAACATACAATTTGGCCATAAAAAAGTTTAAAAGCCCAAAGAGAAGAGCAAGTGATCAGACCATGTCTTCGTCTTCTTCAGAAAACTTTTCGATCTGGTTTTATGAAATCGCCGGACGCTTCCAAATCCGATCAACTCGATTCCAAATCGGAATCGTACGATTCCCAATCGATTCCAAACTCCACTTTTCCAGAATCGCGATTCCCAAGCGATTCCGACCGATTCCGATTCCGAAACGGGAATCAGAGCTTTGCCGACGATTCCGTGCAACGTAGTTTAAAACGTTCAAACACAATTAAAATAAAAATAAAAATCAACTAACATAATGAATCATAACTATTAGATCACCGGATTAGGTGAGATTTTAAATGATGAGCAACAACACTCTTAATTTATGTCGTTTAAAATATTAAATTTATGAAGTTTGTTTATCAGCTAAAGATTATTTACTGGAAATGAAACAGTTTCGAATTTTCGATCTCAGGCTGCACAAGTCTTTTCATGATAACTTTGAATATTCCGGTTTTTTTTTTTTAAAAAGTAATTGCATATTGAGATTGACATATTTCCTTTGAGTATAAATAAAGTTTGAAATTGGCGATAATATTATTTTTAATTTGGGGACAAAAATAATAAGAAGGTAATGTTGAACACGGCGTCGACTCACCGCCTATGGCCGACCAGATACGTACAGTCTTGAGTCTTGACATGTTTATGTTATGCAATTCCTCGATCTTGGGGATGGGCTGATAGTGACCAAATTTTTTTAAAACAAATTAATAGTAGTATTTTTCAACAATTAGACAAATTAGAAAATCAGAGGGAACATTGATAGGGTAGTTAGTCGATCTGCAAGAGAGTTACCAGTTATTTTGTTCTTCATTTCAAATTTTTGTTTTCCAAATGTTTCATCACACCTACTGCTATAAATTAATAGTGCACGATATAGTGCGTTGACATATGAATGGCGGTGAAAATTTTATAAAAATATTGTATATACAATCACAATGTGACATAAAAAAAGAGGATGAATTTAAATAAGTCAATGATGGATGTTTATTTGTGTTATAGATGAAAATATAACAGTCAAAATTTATAAATAATGAAAATAGATGTGGTTTTGGCTTATCTTAAAAAAAAAGAATCAATGGATTTTCAAACAATAAACATAGACTTTGTCGCTTGATGAGAACATACATGAATCAAGATCGTTTTGGACAAAGTTTTTGGAAAGTAAACTGGATTAGTATTTCGATTATCATAAGAGATTTTACAAGAACAAAAACAAAGAAAGGACAAGTGTTTGAATCTAGGCTAAAGTGTAGTTGAGAGTGGTGCCGAGAATTGGAAGCTGGTCCTTGTTTTATACTCCAAGATCATATTTAATGTCTCCGCTTAGTCCACATGATTCACCATGAATGATCTTTATGTCCGAGGCTCATGCCGTTACATTTAGGCGGTTTAACTCACTTCAAACGAGTCTTTGGTCTCAACAGGGTTGACTAACGATTCTGCATTTAATTTCTTTTGACCGTAGATGTTCACTCCGATAGACCTTTCATCTCGGTTTGTTACCTTGTTACTCATTTGATCTCGTTTGACTTCACCATGTTTTAGCATATGTTTACTGGACCAGAATTTTGACTCACACAATTTGTATTGGAGATAATTTGGGAAACAAAATGTATATGTTTCCAAGAATTGCGGCATGTATAATTTGGGAAACAAGATTTTGACTCACACATTTTTCCAATAATTAGACAAATTAGAAAATCAGAGGGAATAAAATTAATTTGGGGATTTTACAAGAATTATCACTTATTTGAAGATTCATTAGTTTTTTTTGTCATTTTTTGAAAGTGTAGTAAAAAGTAGCATTTTTCTACTGTTTAGCCCAAATTTACCCATGTACAATACGACGTGTACGATAATAGACGGTACACGATGTAGCAATAAGAGGGGTAAAATCGACTTTTCACTTAAAAATTGTTATTTTCTATTACACTTTTAAAAAGTAACAAAAAAATAATGAATTTTAAATTAAGTGACAATACATACAATTATGTCAATTAATTAAGGGATTAGTCGATCATAATCTGCGAGAGAGTGACCAGTTATTTTGTTCTTCGTTTCATTTTTTTTTCAAATGTTTCATCACACCTACTGCTATCAATTAATAGTACACGATATAGAGCGTTGAAACATGAATGGCGGTGAAAATATTATAAAAATATTGTATATACAATCACAATGTGACATAAAAAAGAGGATGAATTTAAACAAGTCAATGATGGAGGTTCATTAAAGAAGTATTTAGTTTATTTTTAAGAAAAGAAAAACAGAGGGATTATCGAGCAATAAATAGAAAGTTTGTTGCTCGATGAGAACATACAAGTTTCGAAAGCGTTTTGGACAAATTTTTTGGGAAGTAAACTGGATTAGTATTTCAATTATCAGGAGAGATTTTACAAGAACAAGAACAAAAAAAGATAAGTGTTTGAGTATAGAGTTAAAATGTAGTTGAGAGTGCTAGAGTTGGAATTTGGTTCTTGTTTTATACTGCGAGATCGTGTTTAACGTTTCCGTTTACTCCGCTTGATTCGCAATGAATGGTCTTTAAGTCCGAGGCTCCAACCGTTACATTTAGGCGATTTAACTCACCGGTTTGAACGAGTCTTTGGTCTCAGCGGGGTTGAATAACGATTTTGCATTTAATCCATTTGACTGTAGATGTTCACTCCGATAGATCTTTCAGCTCGGCCTGTCACATTGTTACTCATTTGACCTCGTTTGGCTTCTTTGACTTCATCATGCCTTTTTAGCATAGGTTTACTGGATCCAAATTATTTGGCTGGAATTTCGACCCTTACAATTTGTATTGGAGATAATTTAGGAAACAAGATGTATATGTTAGGTTGCATATTAAATACTGTGACCCACAATAGATCTTGATATATTCTTTACCATATTTATTTTATGCGTGTAGCAGAATTTATTGGCAAATCGATGAGATCAATCATATCAACATCTATATAATTCTTCATGTGTGTTTCACGGATCTCAGTTCATAATCGGCTGTGATGGTCTACAATACTTAATCCGCAACGTATACATCTTACTCCCTAAGTTATCTCTAATAATTTTGGAAAAAAAAATACGATGTCAAAATTTTAAACAAATATAAAATGTTATTTTGCACGTGATTAAAAAAAAAAGAAGTGATATCATATAAAATATCGGACTAGTTAACCATCCAAAACATATGATCATTTAGTGCTATTACTCTAAAAAAAATCGTTAACATGTATTTCTTCTGTTTCAATATAATATATGTTTTACAAAAAACATATATATTAAAAAAAATTTAATTTTGATTATCAAATGTATCATTTTTAATTTAATAACTCTAAACCAATAACATTTCAATAACTCTAATTAATTTTCTTGAAATTTTAAAAATACATAGAACTCCTAAATTCTTTTTTTTAAAAACAAATTTTTTTTCTAAAACATTCATTGATTTGAAATCGAGGGAGTATTTGATTTAAGAAAATGTTGGAAAAACAAAGAACTAGATTTATATTAATTACCTGATTAAATTTTTAAAATGAAGAGATTAAGATATATATAATATGATACATAAAATGAGATATATTTGAGTATATGTGTCTAAAATAGCCAAACTCAAGTTGGATATAAAGAAATAAAAGGTCAAACATCAAACAGCATTTCTCCAAACATTTTAAAATGTCTAAAACGAAAATTAATACGTTCAACATGATATATTGTTAGCCCATACATCGGATATATTTTTGGGTTCTGACGTGTCAAATCTTATCTACTTAGTGTACACTGCAATCCAAAAAATTCAATAATAAAAACATTGGTAACTGTAACATCATCACTGATTTAGTTACGAATAATAAAAAAGGGACATATTTCATTAAGGTTAGTTTAATCATAATATAGAAAAAACCTAGTTTATGGAACTAAATCGTTAGATCTTTTTTTGTCTATATTATAACTAAACTAATCTTAATGAAATCTTATAAATATCTAAATAAATATTTTTAATAAAAATAAATATAAAAAGGAAATAAATGTTAATGTAATATTATTATTTTTTTTGGTCGAATGTAATATTTTTTATATCAATTTTTTGAAAAAACAAATATTTTATGGGAGGATTACTAAACTAACTTTAAAAAATGTCTTAATTATTAGAACAATCACTACAAGAAAACATGCATTTTGCAACGAATTTTTGCGACGATTTAATTTCGTTGCAAATTGAAATCGTTTTTCCAACGACTTTACGACGATTCTTGAAGACGTCGTAAAATCGTCGCAAATTTGGGACGAAAACTTTCGTTGTAAAATCGTCGCTAATTAGCGACGATTTTACAACGATTACCGACGACTTTACGACTATTATCAGAATCGTCGTAAAATCGTTGTAATATAGCGACGATTTCCCGAGGTTTATACGATTCGTTGCAATATCGTGGTAAAATTACCCACGAATTTGCAATGATTATTATAAGTTGAGATTTACATCGATTTCCCAACGATTAGTGAGTTAGGTGAGCACGTTTTAAGTTCACGGTGTTCAGTTAGGTAAACATGTTTAATATCGTTGTAAAGTCGATGTAAACATTTTTAGATTCGTTGTAAAATCGTTGTGAAATCGATGTAAAATCGTAGGTAATTCGATGGTAATGAAAATAAAAAT
>PKML01043622.1:64442-83335 GCA_002933935.1 Eutrema yunnanense
CTTCTTCTTCTTTGCATGATGTTCCTGAATTTTTCCCAACTACACGATCACCTTCTGAGTTTGATGGTTTGACATCTTCCACGACATCCCCCGCTTTCTCTATAATCTCCACGCATAAACGAACCGTATCGTTTTGAAATTGTTGAAGAAAACCAGAGAATTGTCTACTCGTTGCCACAAATACTGGAGGTGTATCTTGTGGTAATTTTTGCAAATACTTATTCACCAACATATAACTCAATTGTACCTCATAATAGCGATGATCCAAGCCAAAATCTTCATAAACCATCCGAAGGAAATCACCAAACAATGTTTTATGATCCACTCCTAAAATTCGACACCCTTTTGATTTATCAACCAAGAAGACCCAACGATTTTTCTGAAAAATCCATTTCCCACAAACTAGAATAATTTGCTCCATGGTTGAAGATGATGAAGAGATGATGAAGAAGATTGATGAAGAAGAAACAAAAATTCAACATACAATAGAGAAGCTAAAGAGAGAGAGAGGAAGAGAGGAACTTCAAGATCTTGGAAAATATGCTTTTGCAAATCTGGGCGGCGGCGCAACCTAGAAGAAGGTACATGGCGTTTTTTGCAAATTTGAAGTTATTTGGTGGGCAAAATCGTCATTTATTAATCTTCACTTTTAATAAGTCTGCCGTCAAATAAATCTACCAAATATTATATATATCTACCAAATTCAGATATATCTTCCAACTTCAAATAAATCTACCAACTTATGATAAATCTACCAACTTATGATAAGTCTACCAATTTCATGTATCCAGAAATTTATATAAGTCTACCGTTTAATAAATAAATCTACCGAACTTTAATAAAACTACCGTCATTAAACAATAAATCTACCGTTTTAAGCATAAGTCTACCACGATAATATTAGTCTACCGTCATTACAATAAATCTACCGTCACCAAAAAACGAACCATCCGATGATAAGTCTGCCGTCATTACAAATAAGTCTACCGTGGAGGTGATAAATCTACCATCAAAGTAAATAAATCTACCAATTAGGTCAAATGTCTACCAAAAAGTCAACCATTCACTCGTTAAATCTACCAACTATTAACAAATCTGCCGTCATTAAAAATAAATATACCAACAAATTAATAAATCTACCAAAATATTAATAAATCTACCGCCCACAAACATATCTACCACCTCGTAAAGATATGTCTACCCAAATATGTCTACCGTGCCGAAATAAGTCTACCGGCAGAAAATAAGTCTACCGGCCAAAAAATAAGTCTAGCGGTCAAAAAATAAGTCTACCGGCCAAAACATAAGTCTACCAATAATTATTAAATCTACCGTCAAAGAACGGTAGACTTGTTTATCTGAGCGCGCTGATGTGGATTAAAAATAGTAATGGCAATATCGTAATTACGTTTTTGTTAACAAAGGCCAAAAGGACAAAATCGGTATTTTTTATATTTTTAGGTTATTCTAGTAATTTAGAAAGATTTGCATTCTTCTAGTAATTAAGACATTTTTTAAAGTTAGTTTAGTAATTCTCTCTTTCTTTATATGTTCTGCGGATTTTAGAATATATTTTATTGCTTTTTCTTATATGTTCTACAAAGTTTAGAATACGTATTCTACGTTATTTCTATGTTTTACGAAATTTAGAATACGTATTCATAGTTTATAGTTTAGAGTACATATTCTACTTGGTTTAGAAAACTAGAGTTGTTATCCAGTCACTGGAGAGCCGTCTTCTGTATGCAGAACTGTATCCGAGTGTGAAGCCGCATTAACTGTTCTCAATCGAGACTTTGGAATCATCTCGGCTTCTATTGCTCGTGAGCAACCTATAACTGTCACAAATGATTACTTGACAATTCTGCTATTACATCAATCAATCATACTCGATGAAAGTGATGAGTTTTATTGTTAGAAATCATTTTAAGGGTGTGCTTTGATGCAGAAATGCTATTTTATTTCACATGTAAACGTAAACACAATAGGCGTTTGAAACAATCGAAGTCTTATACAACTCTATGAGCTCCAAACGTGATAGAGCAGATATGATATCGATCTCAAGGCCATGAGCTTAGCTTTTGGTAAAGGTCAAAGAACAAAGTTTCAAACAATAAGGGAACTTTACATATCACTAATTATTCGTATTTGTCTTCAACTAACTGAGATTTAAAGGATTTTCAATGGAAGAACCAAAGAGAGAATTGTCGTTTTAAACTTGTACATAGAGTATTTGTATTCTTGGCTCCTAATCAAATCTTTTTCGCCTTGTTCAAGCTGTTAAGCAAAACAAGAAAATTCATAAAGAGGAGAAACTCATCATCATCGTTTTACAAGCCTCACCGGATCGCTCTCATAAATGAGTTCATACCAAACTGGAGAAAGGCATCGCCACGCAAAATTCTCTTTTGCTATTGAAGAAAGTTTGCATCGCCGTTTTCACCGGATCCTTATTTATATTCCTCTATTTTTTAATACATACTCTATCCGTTTCAGTTTATAAGTCATTTACGGTTGTTTCACACAAATTGAAAAAACATATTAAATTTTCTATTATACCTCTTATTAATACACTATAATTTTCTCTTTTTTATTAATACATTACGATAAGGGACCCTTACAATAATACGATTAAAAATGAAATTTTATCTAAAATTCTGCATTGAAAACCGAAAACAACACTTAATTTGAAAAAAAAAATCAATCCTAAAATGATCTATAAAGTGAATCAAATGGAGTATAAACAATTAATTGTTATTACTCCATCTGTTTCACAAAAAGTGTTATTTTGACACATTTCACATATATTAAAAAAACTAAAAAAATCTATTTACCCCTTATTAATACATGAAACAAAATTTATCTTTCTAATTAATACATTATACAATAGGATTAAAACTGGATTTTAATACAAGTTTTTCATTAAAAATACAAAGAGTAACCACTACAAGAAAACACGCTAGAACCGACGGCATAATCCGTCGGAAATCCGTCGGAAACGCCTATTTCCGACGGATTTTGCCCGTCGGTTCTATCTCGTCGGAAACAAAAATCTGTCGGAAATCCGTAGCAAATTTCCGACGGATTTCCGACGGTCTATTTTCCGACGCGTTTTCAGTCGGTAATAATTCCGACGATAATCCGAGGGATTTCCGACGGCTTGTTTACCGACGGATTTCCGACGGCTTGTTTACCGACGGATTTCCGACGGCTTGTGTACCGACGGATTTCCAACGGATTTCCGACGGCGTATTTGCCGACAGATTTACGACGACGTATCCGTCGGTGGGGGTTCTCTAGCCGTCGGAAATCCGTCAGAAATTTCCGACGGTAATTTGTAAATTTTTTTAAATTTTTTAATAATTTTTTTAATATTTAAAATTATATATATTAATTAAATTAAATAAATTAAATGATTAAAAAAACGAAAATGAATTATTTAAATAAAATCTTACAAAACATAAATATTTTAAAGTTTTAGAAATAGTTGAAATTACATTAAAAAAACATAATTAAAATAGATCCGGGGGCAGGTCCGGGAACTTCGTCTTGAAGAAATACGCCCACTTGGTTTGCTTGTCTTCCAATACCGTGACCTTCGCCGTGAGCTCTTCGTTTTGTCGGATAAGGTCTTCATCCATCGAGAAACCGGCCGAAGAAGAATGTGATTGGGTCGTAACCTTACCCAACCCCGGCCGACGACATTTCCTAACCGGTACCTCCTACAAAAACAATTTAAAAAGTTTAGATTTAAAAAAAAAAACAATTATATAAATAAATATTATCATAAGTTTTACTTACCGCGAGGACTAGCTCGTTAAGCTCGGCCCGAGTGACTTCGTTGGATCTGGTGTAATCGTCTTGCGATCTCTGGGTGAGCAAATCGTCTTTCGTCCTCTTCACGGTTTCGACGAACTCCCTCACTTCTGGTTCTTGAATTTGGCCCGTCTTCTTGTTGGTGTGCGTCGTCTCCATCAATGCAAGGTGATCGGGCTCTTCGCCCAATTCCTCCGTCTACGAAATATATAAAACGGTTAAAGAAAACCGTTTTTTAATAAAAAAGAACTAAAAACCGAAAAAGTACTTACCATTTCGTCGGCCGTTGTCAAGTAGCTCTTTGCCCCGTTGTTGTGAACGGCTTCTCCCTTCCCTTTTCGGTCACCCCTCCGGTTCTTGGTGTGAGTCTCAGAATCAGCTATGGTCGCCGGCAATTTCCAGTAGGGCTGGTACCCAGTGTACACTTCCTCGTTCAAGCCTTTCGGCTTATCTCTCCCCTTCTTCCAAGCCTTCTTCCAATCGCAGATGTGGCGAGAGAATTGCCGGGCAGCCTCCGAGTGAAATTCTCCCTCAACCGTCTTCGTGAGCGTAGACTTCCAATTAAACTCTTGCTACATAAGAAATAGATATAAACTTTGTTAACAAAATCTCAAAATATAATACAAACAAGTAATTAAATTATGACTTACCGCAAAGGTACGAAACCACATATCTTGGTCGTCCGACGGCATAGAGGCATATGTCGGGTACGGGTGTTTGAGGAGGCTGTGCAACATCCTCAAAATCGACTTGCTAATGCCATTCGCGGAGTATCCAAACCTATGAAAAAACAAATTAAAAATCGATAATAAATCATCAAAAAATATTGTTTGAAAAGACATAGTATTACCAAGTAGATCTCGGGATGCGGCGTTTCGAGTCGAGAAATGTGAGTAGTTCTCGCCCCGGCTGTTGAACGAGCTCCTCGACGGTCATCATCGTCGGATGACCTACACTCTCTGAATCGATTGTAGGTTCAGGCGCCGTAAGCGGGACAATTTCAGGGTTCGGATTTGAGGTCGCGGGCCTCCGCCTGGGAATTCTTGAACNTGAAAGTTTGGTAGATTTGCTTTCCCAGGCCATGTAATATTCTTGGCAACCATTTTTTGTTAAAGGGAAGTTTGGCAGATTTTTTGTTTGAAGTTTGGTAGATTTGTTGGCTAAAGTTTGGTACATTTGTTGTCCAAGAACCCAAGTTACATCATACACCCAAAATAGTTCATTTAAGCATAAAAACAAACAAACACACAGCACGGTCAAACGTATTACAGATCCCAACTTATTATTACACAAAGTAGAAACTAAAAACTAAGAGTTCAAGATTGGCATGTAGTACGATTATGCCCGCCTTCACCACATTTAGAACACTTGTGTTCTTTCCTAGGACGTTTCTTCTCCATTGCCACTTCCAATGCACTTTTCATTCGTGATTTCTTTGGCCGACCAGGTGGTTTACGAACGAAAGGAGGCATACAAACTTTATTAGCCACTTCTTCGGGCACCGGTAACGCAACATCTCTTGGCATTATTGTCCCCGAGTAAGCATTGTACAAGTAACTAGTTCGAAAGTATGGATGGCATAGAGAGATCCGTGAAATTTTTGTTGCTTCCGCTGCTGCAATGGCATGGACACAAGGGATTTTATCAATGTCAAACCTTCGGCAAGTACACGTTCTCTGTTCCAAATTGACAACATGCAAAGATGTCCCGCCTGTGACTTCTGCTTGATGCTCATCTATCTCTTGCTCATTTGAAAGGGGTTTCTTACATAAGTGTGGATTTCCGACGGGGAGAGGTGGTGGCGGTGGTGGAGACGAGGTGGAAGAAGAAGAAGAGTTATGGGAAAGAAAGAGAGAAGAAGAGGAGAGAAGAAGAAGAGAGAAAGAAGAGAAAGGGGAGAGGGTGGATTAAAGTTTGGGAGAAGAATAGAGAATAAGAGAGAAGAAGAGATAAGAGAATGAAAGAGAAGAAGAAGAAATCGATGGGTCTAATTAATTACACTCGCTTCCGACGGACCGAGCCGTCGGTTTCCCGTCGGAAATCGTAAAATGTAACCGCTCCAATTTTCGATCACTTTCGTTACGCGGTTTAATTTCCCGGGGGAAATTTAATAAATCCGTCGGAAATTTCCGACGAATTTCCGACGGATTTCCGACGGGTTCAGGGTTTAGGGTTTAAAAATGGAAAAATTGATAAATTTTAATGTTTAACAACCATTAGTGTTACATACTTATAAGAAAAACATTTAAAAACCAATCAAAACAAATTATTTAGGATTTCATATAAATCGATCGATGAATGATATCAAGCATTCATAAAAACACATAGAACTCATAAGGACATTTATGTTTTTGATCTGGGTTTTAACTAAATAGTCTAAAATGCATGATTTTAAAAAATATTTCACGTAAACTAGTGTATATTTGTTAGTTCTACATCTACGAAGACCTAACCAATTAAAAAACGTGCAAATTTGAGGTTTAAAACCCTGAACCGTCGGAAATCCCTCGGAAATTTCCGACGGCTTTAGAAATTTTAAGAAAATCTTTGAACCCGTCGGAAATCCGTCGGAAATTTCCTAGGTATCGATCGATACCGCGTGGTATCGATCGATGCTTGACGGGAATTGGGTGACTTGCCCGGTATAAGTTTTCCTCGGCTAAAACCGTAAATCTCCCGGATAAAATTGTAAATATTGCGTTACTATATTTATGTTTAATTTACGGGAAGAAAGCTTGGTTTTTATTTCATAAAAATGTTAAAACATGATAGATAAATACAATATATTACATAAAATTCATTACTCGGAATCCGTTGAATAATCTGACGCAGCTGAATCGGAGTGCTCGTCAAATTCGCCGATCTCTTCCTCTGAATCCTCAAAGACCTCGTGATTCTCGTCCATGGTGAAATCAACCACGAGATCAACTTCAAGAGAATGCTGGATCGGACCTAAGTTACCTATTGCCGGAACCTGCAAAGGGTCGTGCTCTTCCACACCATAATCTTTTCCCCTTGGGTGTATCGACGTAACTGTAATCCAAGGGTCTTGCTTGTTCCTAACCCGGGGATATCGAATGTAGGAAACCTGATCCGCTTGTGAAGCAAGAATGAAAGGATCGTATTTTTGAAGGAGCCTTCGAGAGTGGACATATGTAACACCAAATGCGTCATGGCGTACACCTCCTGCTGGACTATACCAATCACAATATAACGCAATGCACCTCAAGTCGAGCATCCCCGGATAATGGACCTCTAATATTTTGCGGAGGACGCCGTAGTACACAACTTCTCCAGACTGAGTTGATATACCAGAATTACAAGTTGTCTTTGAGCTTCCTTCCCGATGAGCCTTAAAAGCATACCCTCGGGTGCAATACATCGGATAAGACTTTGCAATAAACGTCGGGCCTTTCATCACCTCAACTAACCAGGTCGGAAACTCATTACCGAGAGCAGTCATCTGACGAACCTGTTAAAATTTCAAGTGGACAATAATCGACTCAAGTGTTAAAATATATAAAAATTATTATTCTAATTTAAATATATGATAATAAATCATGGTTTAGGACTTACATGATATTTCAACCAATCAACAAAGTCATTCTGCTTGACAACATCAAGCTCATCATCTGTGTAATTTGGATACCATTCGCGTATTTGGGTCATGAACATCCTGTGCATGAACAAATGCATTAGAAAATTATAATAACATTAACCAATAAAAAATTTACATTTAATTAGGTACCTCTCATATTCCAAAACGTCATCGCAGTTTGTCAGAATATACATATGCAATTGCCTTTGCTCCTCCTCTAATAGTCGTCGATCCTTGCTTTTTCCACTTAGTCGTCCAATCTGAGTAAATATATCGGGAACATAGACAGGATAAATAACTCTGTTGCCTCTATCATCATGACGTGCGGGGCGTCTACTTTTTGTTTGGACTTGCGCTGGAAAGTAGTAGCTAGCAAAGTTGGAAGTTTCTTCATTAATGCTCTGTGCGACAATAGAACCCTCGACTCTAGAAAGATTTTTCACCTTCTTCTTTAGGTGGAACATATACCGCTCAAAAGGGTACATCCATCGGTATTGAACAGGCCCACCAAGTGCTGCTTCTCGAGGGAGATGAATAGGAAGATGTTCCATAACATCAAAAAAGGCAGGAGGAAAAATTTTCTCGAGGTTGCAAAGGAGAACCGGGATGTTTTCCCCTAGATTTCGGATTCCGGTTGATGTAAGTGATCTCGTGCATAGATCCCGGAAGAAAGCACCGATCCCTGCATATATAGTACACATACAAAATTAAATAACTTCCGTTTAATAATTAAAAATATAAAATCACCATACGTACGTAATAGTGTAAATGTATGTAAACCTGCAATAGCTCCATGGACGTTTATAGGAAGAAGACATTCAAATGCAAATGGAAGGAGGCGCTGCATGACAACATGACAATCATGACTCTTCATCCCAGAAAACCTCCCTTCTGAACTATCGACGCAATTACGAAGGTTAGATGCGTATCCGTCTGGGAATTTTACACCGTGCTTAATCCAATCGAAGAACTCCTCCTTGGAAGACGCATTCATCCGGAAAACAGGGGGATGTAGTGATTTCCCGTTCGCCATTACATGCAACTCCTTACGAGAACAAATATCTGGCAAGTCCAATCTGGCCTTCAAATTATCTTTCGTCTTTCCTTGCACATTTAGAACAGTGTTCATGATGTTGTCAAAAAAGTTCTTTTCAATGTGCATCACATCTAGATTATGGCGCAGCAAATGGCATTTCCAATATGGTAAATCCCAGAAAATAGTCTTTTTGTGCCAATTGTGGTACTCACCACAACCGTCAACGGGATAATGCCCATTACCCCCGCATGAAACTGTCTTCTCGGCACCAAAATCTCTTAACTGATTCATAATATAATTCCCATCTACCTCAGGAGGTGGACCATCGAAAACTTTTTTGTTCTTCTTAAACAATGTTGTGCTCCGACGATATGGATGATCATGCGGTAGAAATCGTCGATGACAATCGAACCAAGAAGTTTTACGTCCATTCTTCAATTGGAACGCATCAGTGTTATCTTGACAATACGGACACGCCAACCTTCCATGCGTCGACCATCCAGATAGCATACCGTATGCTGGGAAATCACTTATGGTCCACATAAGTACCGCACGCATCATAAAATTCTGTTGCAGGGATACATCGAACGCTTCAACACCATCTTTCCACAACATTTTCAACTCATAAATTAATGGCTGTAAGAAAATATCAAGCGATCTCTTAGGATGCTCTGGACCTGGGACGAGGATCGTGAGGAACAAAAACTCTCGTTTCATGCACATAGATGGCGGTAAATTATACGGTGTGACGATTACTGGCCACAACGAATATTTCCTCCCATGCTTTCCAAATGGGTTGAATCCATCTGTAGATAACCCCAAGTATACGTTCCTCGGCTCACACGCAAAACTAGGATAAACCTCTACAAAATGTTTCCATGCTTCTGCATCTGAAGGATGCGCTATCTCTCCAGCTGAGTTATGTTCTGCATGCCATCTCATAGGCCATGCCGTGCGCTGGGATTGATATAACCTCTTCAACCTATCAGCTAGGGGAAGATACCACATCCTTTTATGTGGAACAGGTACTCTGCCTCCTGTATCCTGATAGCGAGGTTTGTGACAAAAACGACACTTCAACCGGTTTTCATCCTTTCTCCAGTAGATCATACAGTTGTCGATGCACACATCTATCATCTGATAAGGTAATCCAAGACCAGCTACAAGCTTCTGAATCTCGTAGTATGAAGCCGGTGAAATATTATCTTCAGGTAATACATCTCTCACAAAATCAGCTATCGCATCAACACAATCTTCTGCCAAGTTGAAATCCGTCTTTATAGTCATCAACCTGCTTGCAGTTGAAAGAGGCGATATTCCATCTCTACATCCTCTGTATAATGGCTGCTTTGACGCATCTAGCATATCAAAAAACTTCCGCGCTTCTGAATTTGGTTCCTCTATCCTGTTACCATCCTCAACATGATGATACGATGCAATGTTTTCACGAAATGCATCATTCACCATCTGAGTGTAACCTGCGTTTACATCTACTTCCGGTGTTGGTTCCTCTAACCTAGTATCCGAAGTACTACCAAACCTATCTGATGTGCTACCATAGTATTGCACCATTGAATCGATTTCTCCGTGGGTATACCAAATCTTGTAACCATGCATAAATGCATTCCTATATAAGTGCTTCCTTACATCCCTAACTGTGACTAATCTATAATTCTGACATTTAGTACAAGGACAATACATTTTACTGTATTCCGATGTCATGCTATTGTTTGACGCAAAGTTCATGAACTCCTCCACACCTTGTGCGAACTCATCGGTCAATTCTCCCGTCGCGGGATCACGCGGAGGGTTGTCCATCCACGATCGAAAATAAGACATTGTATATGTGTTTGTTTTTTTTTTGTTTTTGGTTTGTAGTGATTATAAATGAATGAGGGGTGAATACGTTTTTATAAGGAAAATTTTGGGAGTTTTCCGACCGAATTACGACGGAATTCCGACGGAATAATTAGATATTATTGATGTCGGCAACGATGTCGGCAAAATCTAATCCGTCGGAAATCCGTCGGTAATCCGTCGGAAATCCGTCGGCAATTTCCGACGGATGACAATCGTCGAAATACCGTCGCAAGCATGTCGGCAAGATCAGCATCCGTCGGAAACACCGTCGGAAATCCGTCGTAAAATACCGACGGCTTATTCCGTCGTAAATCCGTCGGAAACACCGTCGGAATTCCGTCGGAAAATGCCCGACGGCTTATTCCATCCGAAAGCCGTCGGTAATTTCCGAGGGATTTCCGACGGACACAACTTTCCGACGGATTTCCGATGGGTATTTTGTTCGTCGGAAATCCGTCGGCAACCCGTCGGAAATCCGTCGGAAATTTCCGACGGATTTTTGCCCGTCGGAAATGCTGTCGTAAATCACCCTGTTTTCTTGTAGTGAACTCTTTGTGAAACAAAAACAAAGTATTAAAATGACGTTATTTGTGAAATGGAGGAAGTAATATATAGTATTAAAAATATTATAAGGGTAAAACAATATTAATATTATTTAAAGGTTTTGTTTTCCGAAAACGAGTACGAAAAGTTTAGTTTCCAGAACATATAGTAAATATGTCATTTATTTCCGATTTTCCCTAAAATTAAATGGTTGTTGAGCACTGACTAGTCAACCCATTTTAACGCAGCAAGTAATTCAATAACAAAAAAATCTGGACTATATGGATGCAAATTTAGAAAACAATCTCTAATTGAGTCAAAAGCAAAAGTGATTTGGGTAATAAATTTTTAAAGGTGCAAAATTCAATAATTTGCTATAAAGGAGAGAATAACAATTATTTACTTTAGAAAATCGGATTTGGAAAGCAAAAGGAAATGAATTTTCACCAGATTTTGCATAAACCCTTTCTTATCTATTCAGTGTATTCATAATAATCAACTTTTAAGGTTTTAATATTATAAGTTTTTGCAGAGTTTCAAAACTCTAAAGAACAAAAATGAAGATTGTAAGGATAGTGAAATCACCGTACTTTGTCATATGTTGTCTTCTCCTGATTATTTGCTGGTTCTTGTCTCATCATCCTTCATGTGATCCATATATGAGTACCATTAGAGGAACACAATTCTCGCACATCCGACACGTAAGATCGAGATTATGATAACATTATGATGCTTCTGGGAGATGAAATTAAATTTGATATTTTGATGTTTCTGGTCACAGGAATCTTCAGGCTTCTCAAGTCTACTAAAAAGAGTAGCTACAGAAGATAACACAGTTATTATTACCATGGTCGATCTAGAATGGGCAAAACCCGAGTCTCTTCTTGATCTGTTCCTCGAGAGTTTTCGGATTGGAGAAAGAACCAAACACTTGTTGAACCATTTGATCGTTGTGGCTCTAGATGATCAAGCTCTTCGATATTGTCTTCTTGCCCATCCACATTGTTACCTTCATAGAGATTCTAGAAAGCCGGATGGTCTTGTTGCCGATTGGAGGAAAAAGGCTTTGGTAAAAGAGATTTTAGAACTCGGTTACAACATGATGTTCACTGTGAGTTACCTTAATGCTAAATATTCATTTCTACAACGTGATTTTATAATCATCATTTTTTTTGTCATTCATCTATTCATGTTGTGGAAAGTATAACAAACATGCATTTAATTATATTCAAGAAATCGGGCTAGACAGCCGTTTAATTAGGTGATAGCGAGACTCCCACCGTGGAAATTGACTTTTAAAATATAGTTTGGGAAATTTTCCATTTTATTGAAAAATTCTTTTTACAAAATGCAATTGTTGGTTTTTCCTACAACTTTTAAAATGTAATTTATTAATTTTGTTGTTTATATAGATGTGTTCTTTCCGTTATTAGTTCTATAATTGCATAAACCGTCTTAATTCGTGTTCCGATTAAACATTCTAACGTTTAGTGTCTAGTGTTTACCTAAACACTATGATTTATATGACTTTATTTAAATTGGCTGCAGGAAGCTGATGTGATGTGGCTAAGGAATCCTCTAATGCACTGCCACCCACAGAGTTCAGTCTCAGTGGCTTGCGGGTTCTCATCAAGTGATCATCAACAACAACAACATGTAACAACAGAAAACACTGGAGGTTTCTTCTATGCAAGGTCCAATGAAATAACCATAGACATGTTTAAGATCTTGAACGTAGAGAGAGTTGTGTATCCTTCAACTGGGAACAAATCCTTCTGCGACGTTCTCAAGCGTGAAGATGTAATCCGCGGGCTTGATATGAAAGTAACGTACTTAAATGATGCTAACTTTGGGAGGTTTTGTCAACCAAGTCCACAAAATCAAAGCAAGATAACTACAGTTCATGCAAGTTGCTGTAATGATACAAAGAGTAAGGTGCATTACCTGAAGCTGCTTCTCCAAGACCGGAAAAATATGATTCCGCGATGGAGAATTCCGAGCCAATGCAGAGGATTTTCTTCGTTATAAATACTTTAACGTTAATAGAAGATTCTGCATAACATACAAAAACGAAGAAAAAAACATTATATTTATTTGAAACATGTAATCTACATCAATTTTCATCAAAAAATAAAATAAAAAGTAATATGCAGCAACACATTCACAACTCATAAGGGAAAATTCGATTTTTTTTCAGAAAAATGGATTACATGGATGATGTGGTGTATTACATCAGTAGAGTAAAAAGTTCTTATCAATGGTCAATCCAAATGACATATAATTTCAAAGAGAAGGCTTCGTCAAGGGGACCCTTTGTCACCTTATCTATTAATACTTTGCACATAATGCAAATGAATAGCAAATATAAGGAATTCAAAAAGAGATAAATTACTTACGAGGTTAAAGGTCGCGAGAGCAAGCCCATCAGTATCACATATACTCTTCACTGATGACAGTCTATTTTTCTGCAAGGCTACCAAAGAGGAGTGTGAAACTATTCTACACATATTTCAACAGTACGGGTCAATGTCTGGACAAAAAATCAATTTCGGTAAATCTTCTTTACAATTCGGTCACACGATAAATGAGACTTTCCAAAATGAGGTTAACCATACACTAGGAATTTCTAGTATCGGAGGCATGTGATCATATCTAGGCCTACCGGAAAGTCTCGGAGAACCAATTTTGTCGCAGAGAGACAACATAATAGAATTAATGGATGGTCATCAAGGTTTTTATTCAAAGGGGGTAAGGAGGTTTTAATTAAATCAGTGATATCAGCAATGCCAACATTCGTTATGTCGTATTTTTGATTACCTAAATCCATAACAGCAAAACTAACTAGTGCGGCGGCACGGTTCTGGTGGAGTTTGAATGAAGACTATAAAGGAATGCATTGGATAACATGGAAGAAACTATGTCGAAGTAAATCGGAAGGGGGCGTGGGTTTTAGGACAGTCGAGGATTTTAACGCAGTATTATTGGCCAAACAATTATGGAGATTAATGGATAAACCAGATTCCTTTTTTGCGCCGGTTTTTAAGGGTGGATATTTTTGAAATACAGACCTTTTAGACCCTATACGTTCTTACTCCCCATCGTACGTATGGAGGAGCATTATATCAGTTAGACCTCTGGTTAACAAATGGCTAATTAAAAGAGTTAGATCAGACTGTTATATCTCAGTATGTAACGACCCGTGGATACCATCTTCTCAGCCGATGTCAGCAACATGTAAGGGGTATAACTATTACCCGAATCTAATGGTCAATCATCTGATTGATCCAATGACACAGATGTGGAATATGAGATTGTTGAACGCCATTATTGATCCAACAGATGTGACGATTATTCGTAGTCTACCTACAAGTAGCACCTACAAACTAGACACTCTTGGATGACACTACACAAAACTGGGAAGATATACGGTTAAATCGAGTTATCAAACGGAACAATCATGACCAAATACCGGTTTCAATAGTTCATATGGTATGGATGTGACGAAATTACATGCTCATACATGGAAGCTGAAGTATTTTCCAAAATTACGACATTTTATTTGGCAAGCCATATTGGGATGTCTAATGGTTTCAAAAACTTTGCGAGGTAGAGGAATAGACTGTGATACACAATGTGCACGATGTGGATCAGAAGAGAAAACTATCAATCATGCTCTTTTTGACCGACTTTACAAACATGGGCACTTTCTAAGATACCAACACCTTCGGGTGTTTTTCCAATGTCATCGATTTTTGCTAATTTTGATCATCTATTTTGGAGACTTCCCCCATGTAATCAGGATACTAGTTTTTTTTGGATTGCGTGGTATATTTGGAAAACGAGGAATGATAAGGTTTTTTCAAATGTGCACATAGATCCACAAGAAATACTGAAGCTTGTGAAAACTGAGGCAATAACCTGAGAATCATCACATAGTAGTGATCCAGATGTGATAATCCAAAATCAGCACATAGTAGTGATCCAAATTTTGTCCCAAAATTTTGTCTGGAGTCAAGTACAAAAGTGAAAACGATCCCCTGTCATGACATCTGAACTAGATGTCGGAACAAGTTCATACTAAAAGAAAAGACACAAAAAGGGAGAATCATTGATCATGATGCAATCAGATCCTGAACTGAGAAAGTGATGATGGAAATGATGCAATCGGACCCTGAGCTGAGAAAGTGATGATGGAAATGATTCATGAAAGAAATCATCAACGGCTTGTACTTGAGAATAATCATCAATGATAGTACAATGAAACCGGCGCAGGAAGAGAAAAATGCAAAGAATCTCTCGGTGTGAACATAAGTTGAAAACTGTCAGATGACATGAGGAAGTTGTGATGGGGGAAATCGAGTCACTGGAGTTGGGATGGCTAAACACAACAAATCGGTCAGAGCTAAGTATACACCTTGACTCAAGTGCTGACTCCGTTCATGTCACTTCTCGCAAGAAAAAGGTAATCAAATTTGAATAATTTATTTTTCAAAAACCAGTTAAAGGTGGTGACATGTGGAATATTGCTGCCATTTTGATTCCCATAAGCATGGGATTGAATGTGCTATGTTGAAAATTGTTCAACGAGTTGTGCTGCTAATGGTCTCTGGTTCAATAAGCGATGCAGTGAAAAAGGAGGTTAGCTTGGTTGATGTCCAAAATGTCCGGCTATAACATATTGCCTCGATCGGTTAAAAAAATAATAATAAGGAAAACAAATAAGAGAGAGATTTGCGGATCGATATATGCAGAAAAGAAAGGAAACTGAGGACTCAGTGCAGAAACAGAAACTAACAAAAAAAAAAGGGAGAAGAAGAGACGTTCGACAATGGTGAAAAGAACCCGAAGAGGACTCATCGGAAGACATTCTGCCGACCAGACAGTGCATGCAACCGAAAATTAGGAATGACCGCATCTGATTGACAAGACTAGCAACTCAGAAGGAAATCCGATAATCTCTTAGGCGACTGAAGAACCTAAATCAGTCACACAAGAAGAAATCTCAGAGTCTTTCGCAACCACCAACGAAGAAGGGCTGTCAGAAGGAGATGCATCAGTCAGTTGTAGGAAGAAGATCGCCGAGGAAGAAGATTTACCGGCCGAGAAAGCTGAAGGATTAGACTGTGACTCGCCTTCTGTAGACGAGAAGGAAGGACCCATGCCGGATGAAGGAGTTTCAGTGGCAGCACTCACAAATCTGGGTATGCAGGTCTATGAAGCAGAGATCAGGGATGACGAGAACTCCGCCGAAGCCGAGGAGATCGTGAAAATTTCCGGTGATGGAGAGGCAAAGGATGACGGCGATGAGGCAGCATCCGTCGAGTCTGACAAACGAAAAGGAATTCGGTAGGAAGAATCGGAGGATGGCGGAGAAAGAATCTCTGTCCAGAAGAAAGCAGAGAAAGCTGATCGGAAGCAACATATGCACAAACATCTGGGTATATCTCCACCAAAAAAGAATTTGAAAACTCAGCCATCATCATCTTCAAAGAAGCAATCTCGAGATGCATCAATGTCTCAGACAGATGTATCAAAGGCACCAAAGAAGGCAAAATCTCGCTCAAAGAAAAGAATCAACCACCAAGCAGGTTAATTTTTTTTTGTAACCGTTCAATATGGGCTGAAAGATTAGTAGATGTTGGTGAGGAAGATGAGTGGGGATACCACAAGCTCATCATTGACGGTGGAATGAAATTGACTATGTCTGGGTTATCTACTTATGTGCCCCAATTAGTGCATGAATTTTATGATGCATTACCTGCTGAGATGCCTGATGGGATTGATCAAGGAGTTCATGTTAGCATCCGTGGGCTTGAATATGAATTCTCACCTGCAAAGATCAACAAGCTTCTAAAGCTTAAGCCTTTGAGTAAAGATGAGACTGAGTCAGATGCAGATGCTGAGCCAATAACCCAATCTGAGCTAGCATCTTTTCTAACAAAAGGAGAAAAGAAGAGCTGGTCCAGCATGACTACAAGAGACTTGCCACCTCATCTTGCTGCATTAATCTTGATCGCAACATTCAACTGGGTACCATCAACTCACAAGAACCATATCTCGGAGGAGAGAGCCACACTGGTGTACAAGCTGTGTCATGGGATCCGAGTTGATTTTGGCCAGTTGGTGTTCAAGCAGGTGATGGGCTTAATTAAGTAAGCTCAAGAAGAATGATACGCGCTGGCTGCTGTTTCCATGTATTATCACTGGTCTTCTTGAGTCACAACACCAGATTGGCTTAGAGGCTGGGGAAACACATGTGCTTCCTGCAGGATACAAAAAGGATCCAAGGAGTGGTGAGGTGTTCATCAAGAAGGAAGCAGTTGACACAAAGACAAAGAAGTGACACCACCCAACCACAAAAGAATCTGCTCTAACACCTGCATAAACTACTGCACAAGCAAGTGAGGCACTAGGTACATCAAGCGATACTCAGGTCATACCAATGGGAGTCGTGCGTCTGCATGTGGGTCATGTTAGTGCTGATGCAATGCGGACTGCACTAGAAGACATATCTCGGGTATTGCAGACTCCCATGGTCACAGTCCAAATGATCCACCAATCCATTCAAGATAAGTCTGACATCCTTTGTTACTTACGATGTTACACTGATTATGTGTTTTTTAACTTGTGGGTAAGCAGGGGGAGAAAGTGGCTAAGTGTCTTGGATTATGGGGGAGTAGACGGAATTCGGAGTGTAAATGAATGCTTTTTGGGATTCAGTGTACTAGTGTAGGACTCTGGGAGAGTTTCTGATTAAGGGGAAGTTTCGTGTTTGGTAGTTTAAAAAAAAAAACTCAAAGTGAATTTCAGTTTGTTTTACTTCAGCTTAAAGACTATGTACTGAATTTTCAAGATAATTGAATATCAGTTTGTGTTAGTCCTGGAACCCTTGTGTTGCTGCTATGTGTGTGGTATGAATTGTTTGAAACATGTACTTGTGAGACACACCAAACTAAAAAGGGGAAGATTGAAGATGCAACGACATGGTGCATCTTATGTACCAATGGTGATGTAGCTTGATATATAATGGTTTTTACCCTTTTTTAGCCATGATATATGTAGCGCCCGTGTTTCCAGAAGAATTGATTATTGCAGTGAAATAATTTATTCGGGTTGTTCTGGAGGCAGTATCGATCGATACTGGCCTGTATCGATCGATACCAGCCGGGTTTTCTCGTGGTTATCTTCTTCTCTATCTTCTTTCGAGTATAAAAGCATATCCTTTGGAAGGATAAGACCAAGGAGGTCGAGAGAGAAAGAGAGAGAGAGAGAAGGAGAGCGAGAAAGAGAGAGGAAGCTTTGCGAAGCTTGGATCTTGCGAGATCAAGGAGGTTTGAGCTTGGGAGAAGCTGGGCTTGGGCGTGAGCTGGTGAGAAGAGGAGAAGTCTTCTAGAGCTCGATCCAGCCGGTTTAAGGTGAGTTGGGACCAAAGGTTAGCAATTAAGCTTATGTGGTTGTTGTTCAGCTTGATTGTTGTTGTTTGTGTGTGGTCCTGGCGAGTTCTGGGTGAGATCTCGCGGAAGTGGTTGGAATCGCAGGGAGTATCGACCGATACCATGAGGGTATCGATCGATACCTGTCCTTTGGCGGTGGTCTCGAGTTGTGGATAGACTCGAGTGTTGTGGTGGTGTATCGACCGATACCAGGTGTGGTGTTGGGTGTCGATCGATACAAGACCCTGGTGGGGTCTCGTGTGTTGTGTTGGCATCGATCGATACCAGTGTGTTGCTGGGGTGTCGATCGATACCAGGGCCCTGGTTGGGGGTCATTTGTTGTTGGGCGTCGATCGATACCCGTGGAGTATCGATCGATGCGGGTGGCTTCGTGCCGGGAAGTTTTAATTGGTGTAATTAATTCTTGGTTTGGCTATTTAATATTGCTGTTGTTGTTGCTTATTGATAGCCTGTTGTTGGGATGATCAATCTCACTCAGCATTTGGTTAGCCAAATGTTGATGCATCACTTTTGTCGATGCAGGTAAAGATAGGGCGGGATCGTGGAATCGAGGCGGTGAAGAGAGGGATGATTAGGACCCGGGAAG
>PKML01043622.1:85402-101104 GCA_002933935.1 Eutrema yunnanense
AGATACCCAGAACTCGGAGATGCTGCGGTGTCTTGGGTGATGTGGTATGGTGGATATCCTGCGGGATATGGCTGACGCTCGGAACTCGGGGATGCTGCGGTGTCTTGGGTGACGGGGTTGGCATGTGTTTGAGCAATAAAGTACATATGATGCCGCGGTGTCATAAGCATAGGGACTGAATGGGAAACCTCGGAGGTTGGTTTTAGACCTCGTGTGAGTGTCGAGTGGCCGGGTTGGCCAAGGTTTGAGTAATCATTGCGACGATTAGGGTTCATGGGAGATGGACGGTAACGAAGATTCGAGGACGAATCTAAGTTTAGTGGGGGAGAATTGTAGCGCCCGTGTTTCCAGAAGAATTGATTATTGCAGTGAAATAATTAATTCGGGTTGTTCTGGAGGCAGTATCGATCGATACTGGCCTGTATCGATCGATACCAGCCGGGTTTTCTCGTGGTTATCTTCTTCTCTATCTTCTTTCGAGTATAAAAGCATATCCTTTGCGAAGCTTGGATCTTGCGAGATCAAGGAGGTTTGAGCTTGTGAGAAGTTCGAAGGAGAGCTTGGGAGAAGCTGGGCTTGGGCGTGAGCTGGTGAGAAGAGGAGAAGTCTTCTAGAGCTCGATCCAGCCGGTTTAAGGTGAGTTGGGACCAAAAGTTAGCAATTAAGCTTGTGTGGTTGTTGTTCAGCTTGATTGTTGTTGTTTGTGTGTGGTCCTGGCGAGTTCTGGGTGAGATCTCGCGGAAGTGGTTGGAATCGCATGGAGTAACGACCGATACCATGAGACTTTATTATTTACAACAAAGCCCAAAACATGTTTTAGGAGTATTAATTAGGTTTTTCAGCCACTTTGGCTATTACACTTTTATTCTACGTTTTATTCTACTTTGGTTTTGAGAGAGAGAACTTTGTGAGGGAGACAAGTCAGAACTCTGTTCGTCTGAGAGAAGATTTCGAACCCTCTTGTTACTCTTTTCTTATTGTTTAATTTAACGATCTATTCAGTTATGTTGATTGTTTCATTCTCCATGTCTGAGTAGATCTATCTTAGGTTTATGGTTTTCTCATAGAGATTTCTCTGATTGCTGGTAATTGATTAGTTAGGATTCACCATCTGAATTAGTTCTTCACCATATGTTGTTCTCGAAGCTAATTCTGGCCTGATCACCTAGAACTTATATCTTAGGTTAATTAATTAGGCACGACAATGCAATTGAGAAATCTGACAGAACCTAGGGTGAGCAAATTAATTATTCGCAAAGAGATTTGGTTAAGTTAATTTGTGAACATATCAAACTCGATATTAAGGCTGATTTATTCTTAGGAATTTGCAAAGAGATTTGGGATTCTAAAGTTTAGATTTAGATAATTCTCGCAACGACAATTGGTTAATTATAGCTTAGTGATTTGAGTTCAAGAACCGCGCTAAATCTTGATCATGACTGATTGGTTATCTGCATTCATTGATTTTCTGAGAAATACCCTGAGCCTATATTCTCCCCATCGATTTTACAACCTCTTTTATTGTTTTTTGCTTTTGTTTCAACTGAGTTACTTAGCTTGATTCGAAACTATTTGGTCTATTGTGTAATTTTCTTGAGTCTTTGTGGTTCGACCCCTAAATATACTGCAACTACATCTTAGTACTTTTAGGGTATTATATTTGAGCTTATCATAGCTCACAGAGTAGCTCAAGGAAGCAAGACGACTTATCTAGTGAGCTTATTGGATCAAGTAGCTGAGCTGGACTAGTCAAGAGGAGAGACACGAAGCTTAGCTAAGCTGGAATAAAGATCTTATTGAAGATATTGCAACATGAAAGATTTCCTTATTTTTGGGAGAAGAATAAGGGAATGGAGAATATTCTTGAAGATTTGGAGTGATCTTCAAGAGAAAGTATTGGCTAGGGTTAGTCGGAAGTCCTACCGAGTATAAGTAGGTATGGTAAGGCATCGTATGTGCCTTAACACAACTTGAGAATTCTTAGCATAGGGCGAGTGATTATTCTGTACGAAATCAAGGACTAAGGGCTAAGATATTCGATTGAGAGGTTTTTGGATCACTTATAGATTAAGGAACATGTGATTCTAGAACAACAAATCAAAGTGTGTTTTGAGCGTGTTTAAATCGTGTTAGGTAAAGACTTGTAAGTGTATATACTTAACAGATTTACTAGCAATAAAGTTTTCGTGTAAAGAAATTCATGTCTCACATTATGTTCTAGTTCCTATACTAAGGCTCTTACATTTTCATCTTTGATCTCACTTGTAACCATTTACGGACAAAAACCTCTCAACGTGAGTATAGTCCTTTGACTATCAAAGGCATTAATATGGTAAAAGGTGAAGCTGTTCATGCCTCCTCCAATGACACAAGTGAGAACAGACTTGTTAATATGTCTTTATTTCTCAAAATATCTACAGATAAGTTCATAAAGACAAAAGTTTTGGAAAGCTTTTTCTCCATCCAAACCACCTAGAACTTGTTTTGGTGTTGTGAATTATATCGTTATGTTTGTTATTCTTTGTTTTCTCTAGCGTTCTATGTAGTTCTCTCTATCAAAATTGTTCGACTAGATTCTTGCAAATAAATTGAGTGGTGATTAATTCATATTATTATTTTTTGGTTTGGACTTCTACAGAAAATGATGTCAAAAGACGAGGCTAAAGTTAACCAAGAAATGTCGATGCTAAGAAAAGATCAAGCTCCTAAATGTTGCAAACTTGAGCCAATCTGAGCCAAAGAAGGTTATGTTTGTTGGCATTAATGACCTAAATGCACAACCTTGTTCCAATTCGGAAGGAGAAGAAAAAAGAGAAAGCGTAGAAACAATTCAGAATTTGACAGGTTTAAAAGGTCAAGATGCATGTTATGTTGTTCCTAAGCTTTTGGAAGAGCTTGCGGTCGAGATCTTTTACCGGGTATCATGTTTTGAATACTCGAAACTACATTTTTTCAACAAACGGGTTTTAAAATTGTTAAAGAGCGGTGATATTTTTAGGGTGAGACGAGAACGCGGGCTTGTGAAACCATATGTGTTTATGCATTTGGGAGGTAAAAGTTATTGGACAATGTTTGATCAAGATTTTGAGCATTTTCGAAAACTTCCAGAATTTCCTTCTGACGATGATTGCTTCTTCTTTAGAGACAAGGAAACGATTAGTGCGGGTACTCAATTAATAGTCATCAGGAGAGAGTTGAAGGGCACTGTGGTGGGCATTGTGGTGTGGCGATATGAGCTAGAGAGGCATAAGTGGTTCAAAGGTCCTGCAATGACCACACCAAGGGTCATGTACGGTTCTGCAAGCCGTGGAACCGATGCTTTTTTTTGCTGGAGGGATGAAGGTAAATGAAATAGGGATCCATGAGGTTGTGAAAACATCAGAGAAGTATAATGATGATACCAAAATGTGGACTGTGATTCATGAAATGCATAAGCAAAGGAAATTTAGCTCAAGATGTTTCTTGCGCGACAAGCTTTACGTTCTTGGTGCCGAGATGAGAATGATGAATACCTAACTTGTGGAGAAAGATACGATGAGGTGACAAATTCTTGGGAGCTGATACCAAACATGCTCAAAGACATGACGTTCACACCTTTCCAATCGCCTCCCCTCATTGCGGTGGTCGACGACAATCTCTACTCGTTGGAAATATATTTGAACGAGCTTCTTGTTTATGATATAAGCGCAAACGCTTGGAAGAAGCTTGGTGTTGTTCCTGTGAGATCAAATGCCGCCTTAGGTTGGGGAGTTGCGTTTAAGTCGATCGGAGATAGGCTTTTGGTGATTGGACCTTCATCTTCTCAATCTTGGTGTAGTACAATAGCGGTTTATACATGCCACCCTTCTCCAGACGTGGAAGAGCAGACTTGGGAGGAATTAAAACACAATTGCGATTGTGTTAAACTCCACGAGTTTATTCAGAGCTGTTGTGTGATGTTTGCTTAAGGTTTTTTCTAGGAAGAACTTGGCAACATATTTGGTTTGTGTTTGCATTTTTATATTTTTGTTTAAAATAATTTTGCGGCGATCTTGACGCCCAAAAATAACTAAAGTTGTTGTTTTATGTTGTTTGTTTTTGTTCTGATTTATTTTCATGTTTTGTATTTGTGTCTTTGGTTTAGACGTAAATGTTCGTGTTTCCGTTTGTTAAATGTTTTTAATCTAAGCGTTTGTGTGAAAAAGATTAATGTTCGTTAACTTCGTTTATGAAACATAATGAGTATTTAATTCATGAAAATTAGGTAATTAGTAAAGTGATTAGTACCATTGGAATTGATTAATCTTAATTAGTGGTCTAGACCTAAAAATTAGCATTGTGTGAGTGAGTTAGATTAATAGATTAGCTAGGAATCACCCGAGTCGATAACCTTACCCAATGATTCGTTGTTTAGTCTTGATTTACATCGTTTAAGCATTTTAGTTCATTTTCCTGCTTAGATTGAATTTGATTTTTTTTAGTCTTTTCTTTTTGCTTTGTTATCGTTTTAATCTTGCTTGTTTACTTTTTGATTCATCTATGATAGTAGAAAAATGAATCATCTATCTTGCTTAGCTCGTTTAGTTTCTTTTAGTGCGGTGGTCGACGACAATCTCTACTTGTTGGAAATATCTTTGAACGAGCTTCATGTTTATGATATAAGCGCAAACGCTTGGAAGAAACTTGGTGTTGTTCATGTGAGATCAAATGCCGCCTTAGGTTGGGGAGTTGCGTTTAAGTCGATCGGAGATAGGCTTTTGGTGATTGGACCTTCATCTTCTCAATCTTGGTGTAGTACAATAGCGGTTTATACATGCCACCTTTCTCCAGACGTGGAAGAGCAGACTTGGGAGGAATTAAAACAAAGTTTATTCAAAGCTGTTGTGTGATGTTTCCTTATGGTTTTTTCTAGGAAGAACTTGGCAACATATTTGGTTTGTGTTTGCATTTTAATGTTTTTGTTTAAAATAAGTTTGCGGCGATCTTGACGCCCAAAAATAACTAAAAATGTTGTTTTATGTTGTTTGTTTTTGTTCTGATTTATTTTCCTGTTTTTCATTTGTGTCGTTGGTTTAGACGTAAATGTTCGTGTTTCCGTTTGTTAAATGTTTTTAATCTAAGCGTTTGTGTGAAAAAGATTAATGTTCGTTAACTTCGTTTATGAAACAGAATGAGTATTTAATTCATGAAATTAGGTAATTAGTACCATTGGAATTGATTAATCTTAATTAGTGGTCTAGACCTAAAAATTAGCATTGTGTGAGTGAGTTAGCATAATAGATTAGCTAGGAATCACCCGAGTCGATAACCTTACCCAATGATTCGTTGTTTAGTCTTGATTTATATCGTTTAAGAATTTTAATTCATTTTCCTGCTTAGTTTGAATTTGAATTTTTTTAGTCTTTTGTTTTTGCTTTGTTATCGTTTTAATCTTGCTTGTTTACTTTTTGATTCATCTATGATAGTAGAAAAATGAATCATCTATCTTGCTTAGCTCGTTTAGTTTCTTTTAGTCCTAGTGTTGTTATTCTCATTTCTCTTTGGGTAAAGTGCTACAATGATGTATGCACGTTAGGTAATTGATACCTTAATCAAGTACTTATTAGTATATGATCTGATTCGTTCTATATCTGGTTCAAAATATACCATATTTTTGGTTATTGGGTAAGATTATAGTATTTCGTCGCGCAATATAAATTTGATTTTCGCCTTATTGCATGTGCTACTAGACATTTCTAAGAGACGAATAATGGGGAGTAAATAAATTTGCACCACAGAGAAAACAAACAAGATTTCCCCAAAAAAATAAGTTAGAAACATGGCTTTGAGAATTTGGTGGATCCAAGCTCTATATTAATGTAAATATTTTCTTGAAGTTCTATATATGTCTAATACCGAGCGATCAATAAGTGTGAAATATTCAATAATGAAGGAGTTCTAATTATATTTCATATATAATGTTCTTTTTGTAGTGATTTCTGTTAATATATATCTGATTGCATAAAAGAGAAGTTTATTGGTTATGGATATGAACTACAAATTTATTTATCATAGTGAAAAATACTAAGTCATTATATGGGGGCATATTGAATAAATGGTTTGCAATGATTTTAATTTTTTTTTCCTTATTGAATATAGCATTTATAAAAATTATTCGAAATCCAAAGTTATTGGATTAGTCATTTGTACAAGTTCTTTAAAATCTCAGCTTATTGGAAATTGAGGATTTTATCGATCTAATATATTAAAAATAAATTTAGAATGATTTAGAAAACAATTTATAACTCTTAATCAACAAATAGAAATACCACCTTCAAACCCTAGAAAGTAAAAAAGAAGCATGCATGGGCACTGTTAAGGCACCGTCTTCATCGAAAAAGGAAGCAATCACTTTTACAAGAATATCAGTTAGGTTTTGAAGAAACCACCAAGAAGATCACACTATTGAGCTAGGCATGACCACAGTTACGGTTAATACGGTTAAGGTTTTTTAACCACCGGTTACGGTTATAATTTTTTATTAACCTTAACCTTAACCGTTTAATATACGGTTAAAACGGTTACGGTTAAATACGGTCCGGTTAATACGGTTACGATTAAACATGGATACGATTACTTGATGATAATAAACGGTTTATAACAAGATATAATTAAATAAGTATAAATTTTATATACTAGTTTTCATTCCACCTTGTCCATGACTCCACGATTTGTTTTTTCTATTCTTTTAATTTTATATATTTCATCATAAAACTGTTGTGTTAAAATATTTCTTATATTTGTTAGAAATACCTAACAAATATTTTATAGCACTAGTGTTTTATTGTAAAGATTAAATAAAAACCTAACAAAGCAGTCAAAATTGTTAAAGCATTTATCACTGGTATTTTATAGTAGAAGGTTGAATAAAAACCTTATACAATAATATGGTAAATAATTGAATTAAAAAAAAACACTACTATGGTAAAGAATTAAAAGAAGTTAAACTATATATCTTATGAGTTTGTCGGCTAGTAATTTGTAAAATTTGCGGCGCCGCATCTTTTTTAATTAACTAATCAAATCAAGATTCAAGTGCGTGTTTATTGAAATAATCTCGTTCAACTTTAAGGTATAATCGAGACATATATATAATAAATTTAATAACTAATTATGAGATTACGGATTCTAAATATCATCAATTTTTGTCGTCAGCATTGACACTTTACTACTAGCCGACTATTCATCAATGCAAATTTTGATTTTGTATAGATGAATAGTGTGATATGCTAATCTATACTTCAAAATTTTGAATGAACAACACATATTCCCCAATTTTATTTTCTAAGAAATTCTGTAAAGTTTAAAGTAATAAATTTTTTGAAAAGAAATAATAAACCCGTAATAATATGCCAAATTAGCGTGGTAAATTGTATTTCCAATATGCTACTCGATTATTTAAAATATATATATATATATATATATTCTTATATGTTAAATTATCTTTTATCTTTTTTTTTTGATATGAATCTTTTTTTTATATAGTGGTTCTCGCTATTGTTTTGAAAAGTGAGATACTATTTTTTCAAATACATCATAACTTTTACAAATATATCAATTAATAATTCTTGCCTAAATCATTGAGTTTGATCATAACTTTTTCAAATGCTTCTCTCTGATGTTCCACCGTAAAAAGAAACTTTTTTTTTAATTGTTTCTTTACAACAAGATTGGAACTTTGAAACTGTTTAGTGTTTACAATGTAGTTCTCTCTATCAAAATCTTTCGACTAGAATCTTGCAAATAAATTGAGTGGTGATTAATTCATATTATTATTTTTTGGTTTGGAATTCTACAGAAAATGATGTCAAAAGACGAGGCTAGAGTTCACCAAGAAATGTCGATGCTATGAAAAGATCAAGCTCCTAGAATTGTTGCAAACTTGAGCCAATCTGAGCCAAAGAAGCTTCTGTTTGTTGGCATTAATGACCAAAATGCACAACCTTGTTCCAATTCGGAAGGAGAAGAAAAAGGAGAAAGCGTAGAAACAATTCAGAATTTGACAGGTTTAAAAGTTTAAGATGCAGGTTATGTTGTTCCTAAGCTTTTGGAAGAGCTTGCGGTCGAGATCTTTTACCGGGTATAATGTTTTGAATACTCAAAACTACAATTTTTCTGCAAACGGGTTTAAAATTGTTAAAAAGCGGTGAAATTTTTAGGGTGAGACGAAAACGCTGGCTTGTGAAACTATATGTCTTTATGCATTTGGGAGGTAAAAGTTGTTGGACAATGTTTGATCAAGATTTTGAGCATTTTCGAAAACTTTCAGAATTTCCTTCTGACGATGATTGCTTCTTCTTTAGAGATAAGGAAACGATTAGTGCATGTACTCAATTAATAGTCATCGGAAGAGAGTTGAAGGGCACTGCGGTGGGCATTGTGGTGTGCCGATATGAGCTAGAGAGGCATAAGTGGTTCAAAGGTCCTGCAATGACCACACCAAGGATCATGTATGGTTCTGCAAGCCGTGGAACCGATACTTTTTTTTGCTGGAGGGATGAAGGTAAATGAAATAGGGATCCATGAGGTTGTGAACACATCGGAGAAGTATAATGATGATACCAAAATGTGGACTGTGATTCATGAAATGCATAAGCAAAGGAAATTTAGCTCAAGATGTTTCTTGCGCGACAAGTTTTACGTTCTTGGTACCGAGATGAGAATGATGAATACCTAACTTATGGATAAAGATACGACGAGGTGACAAATTCTTGGAAGTTGTTACCAAACATGTTCAAAGACATGACGTTCGCACCTTTCCAATCGCCTCCCATCATTGCGGTGGTCGACGACAATCTCTACTTGTTGGAAATATCTTTGAACGAGCTTCGTGTTTATGATAAAGATACGACGAGGTGACAAATTCTTGGAAGTTGTTACCAAACATGTTCAAAGACATGACGTTCGCACCTTTCCAATCGCCTCCCATCATTGCGGTGGTCGACGACAATCTCTACTTGTTGGAAATATCTTTGAACGAGCTTCGTGTTTATGATATAAGCGCAAACGCTTGGAAGAAACTTGGTGTTGTTCATGTGAGATCAAATGCCGCCTTAGGTTGGGGAGTTGCGTTTAAGTCGATCGGAGATAGGCTTTTGATGATTGGACCTTCATCTTCTCAATCTTGGTGTAGTACAATAGCGGTTTATACATGCCACCTTTCTCCAGACGTGGAAGAACATACTTGGGAGGAATTAAAACACAGTTTATTCAAAGCTGTTGTGTGATGTTTGCTTATGGTTTTTTCTAGGAAGAACTTGGCAACATATTTGGTTTGTGTTTGCATTTTTATGTTTTTGTTTAAAATAAGTTTGCGGCGATCTTGACGCCCAAAATAACTAAAAATGTTGTTTTATGTTGTTTGTTTTTGTTCTGATTTATTTTCCTGTTTTGCATTTGTGTCTTTGGTTTAGACGTAAATGTTCGTGTTTCCGTTTGTTAAATGTTTTTAATCTAAGCGTTTGTGTGAAAAAGATTAATGTTCGTTAACTTCGTTTATGAAACAGAATGAGTATTTAATTCATGAAAATTAGGTAATTAGTACTATTGGAATTGATTAATCTTAATTAGTGGTCTAGACCTAAAAATTAGCATTGTGTGAGTGAGTTAGCATAGCTAGGAATCACCCGAGTCGATAACCTTACCCAATGATTCATTGTTTAGTCTTGATTTACACCCCGCTTAGTTTGAATTTGAATTTTGTTAGTCTTTTGTTTTTGCTTTGTTATCATTTTAATCTTGCTTGTTTACTCTTTGTTTCATCTATGATAGTAGAAAAATGAATCATCTATCTTGTTTAGCTCGTATAGTTTCATTTAGTCCTAGTGTTGTTATTCTCATTTCTTTTTGGGTAAAGTGCTACAATGATGTATGCACGTTAGGTAATTGATACCTTAATCAAGTACTTATTAGTATATGATCTGATTCGTTCTATATCTTGTTCAAAATATACCATATTTTGGGTTATTGAGTAAGATTATAGTATTTCTTCGCGGAATATAAATTTGATTTTCGCCTTATTGCATGTGCTTCTAGGCATTTCTAAGAGGCGAATGTTGGGGAGTAAATAAATTTGCACAACAAAGAAAACAAACAAGATTGTTCCGAGAAAAAGAAAAAAAAATCTGAAAAAAATTAAGTTAGAAACATGGCTTTGAGAATTTGGTGGCTCCAAGCTCTATATTAATGTAAATATTTTCTTGAAGTTCTATATATGTCTAATACCGGGCGATCAATAATGTGAAGGATTCAACAATGAAGGAGTTCTAATTATATTTCATATATAATGTTCTTTTTGTAGGGATTTCTGTTTTAATATATATTTGTTTGCATAAAAGAGAAGTTTCTTGGTTATGGATATGAACTACAAATTTATTTATCATAGTGAAAAATACTAAGTCATTATATGGGAGCATATTGAATCAATGATTTGGAATGATTTTAATTTTTTTTTCCTTATTGAATATAGCATTTATAAAAATTATTCGAAATCCAAAGTTATTGGATTAGTCATTTGTACAAGTTCTTTAAAATCTCAGCTTATTGGAAATTGAGGATTTTAACAATCTAATATATTAAAAATAAATTTGGAATGATTTAGAAGACAATTTATAACTCTTAATCAACAAATAGAAATACCACCTTCAAACACTAGAAAGTAAAAAAGAAGCATGCATGGGCACTGTTGAGGCACCGTCTTCATCGAAAAAGGAGGCAATCACTTTTACAAGAATATCAGTCAGGTTTTGAAGAAACCACCAAGAAGATCACACTATTGAGCATTGTCTTCTTCTTCGTAATCTTGTTTTCCAAAACAAACCTTATTACTCATCATCTCCCTCTGCTATCTCTTCTTCGGCGAACCCAAACTCGTCCGTCGAAAGTGATGGATGAATAGAGTATTGCTTGAATAAGAACTGAATACAAGTAGTTGTATACCAGCTCAGAAAGACCAGCTCAGAAAATCTCATCAAAATCCCATGGTAAGATTCTTATGAAAGCTACATGCAATTTTCTTCGTTGTTATTATTTCTTAGAAGAAAGCTAATTCCTTCAATTGCTACTTCGCTGGTTGTATTTGATCCAAGGCTGTGGTCGCTTGATCTATCACATTAGACGGAGGTCAGGTACCTCGCTTCCAGCTCATCAGTTTGTGTGTGGTGGCCCTTTACGTTTTGGTTTATCTTTTCTTCGTAAATTCATGTTTGAATGTATGTTCTGATTGGCACTTTTATTTGCAACACATTTTACAAGTACATCCACTATCTTTGATCGCACTTGTTACCATTTGCAGACCGAAACCTCTCATTATGAGTATAGTCCTTTGACTATCAAAGGCATTAATATGGTAAAAGGTGAAGCTGTTCATGCCTCCTCCAATGACACAAGTGAGCAGACTTGTTAATATGTCTTCGTTTCTTAAAATATCTACAGATAAGTTCATAAGGACAAAAGTTTTGGAAAGCTTTTTCTCCATCCAAATCACCTAGAACTTGTTTCGGTGTTGAATTATATCGTTATGTTCGTTATTCTTTGTTTTCTCTAGTGTTCTATGTACTTTTTTACAACGAATACTACCGAAACTCAACAAAATCTGTGGATCTACAAAAACTTACCTCCATCACAAAAATAAGACGATGATTCTGAAGGGTAGGTACAAGAGTATTGCATATCTTTTACATTATAGTTAATGATTTTTTTTAGTTTCTCTAATGTCCTGAAATTTCTTCAAATCACCCTAAAATTTATAACAATAATTCTAGAAAATTTGGTCAAATTAATCTCAAACATCTTTCAAATTTATAGTATATATCCAAATAAATCTAAATCATTGATCCAATATGGCCTCCCCCATAGTTTGACTGCTATGTGCTTTTTCTTCATGTTATCACGTACTCTGAAAAGTTATTCAACTTTTGAAAATTAATAATGCAAATTAAAAAAAAAAATTGGTCAAGAGCAATTGACTTTGAAAACTGACATTCTATATCTAAAATAAAATTCACAAATCTTAAGAGAGTATTCTACTTTTGATAAGCGAAATTTTGTAATGTATATATACAAATAGACTTCCACTATAACTAAATAAAGAAGAGTTTCTATATATACAAATGAATTTTTAATTTGAAATATATCATTCTCATTAAATAAAATGTTTTTTTCAAAATATAACCTTTGTTATTTTTATTTATTATGTTTTTTATAATACCCTCGTAAAACTTTCTTTTAAACATGAAAACAACTTAAATTAAGTAATTTAAGTGAAATTGAAAACATAGTCAAATATATATTTGTCAACTTAACAAATCTTCTTAAAACAATTACCAAAAATTAGTCAAAACTGAATAAAAATTTATCACTAGTGTTTTATAGTAAAGATTAAATAAAAACCTAACAAAACAGTCAAAATTGTTAAAGAATTTATCACTGGTATTTAATAGTAGAAGGTTGAATAAAACCCTTACAATAATATGGTAAATAATTGAATTAAAAAAATAACACTACTACGGTAGAGAATTAAAAGAAGTTTAACTATATATCTTATGAGTTTGTCGGCTAGTAATTTGTAAAATTTTCGGCGCCGCATCTTTTGTAATTAACTAATCAAATCAAGATTCAAGTGCGTGTTTATTGAAGTCATCTTGTTCAACTATAAGGTATAATCGCGGCATATATATATATAATAAATTTAATAACTAATTATGAGATTACGGATTCTAAATATCATCAATTTTTGTCGTCACCATTGACACTTTACTACTAGCGGACTATTCATCTATGCAAATTTTAATTTTGTATATATAAATAGTGTGATATGCTAATATATACTTCAAAATTTTGAATAAACAACACATAGTCCCCAATGTCATTTCTAAGGAATTCTGTAAAGTTTAAAGTAATAAAAAATTTTGAAAAGAAATAATAAACCCGTAATAATATACCAAATTGTATTTCCAATATGCTACTCAATTTTTTTAAATATATATATATATATATATATATATTCTTATATGTTAAATTATCTTTTGTCTTTCTTCTTTTTGATATGAATCTTTTTTTATATAGTGGTTCTCGCTATTTTTTTGAATAGTGAGATACCATTTTTTTCAAATACATCATAACTTTTACAAATGCATCAATTAATAATTTTTGCCTAAATCATTGAGTTTGATCATAAATTTTTCAAATGCATCTCTCTGATGTTCCACCGTAAAAGAGACTTTTTTTTATTGTTTCTTTACAACAAGATTGGAGCTTTGAAACTGTTTAGCTAGAGCATATGCAACGGTGGGGTGTCTAAAAAAACAATAGTGTGAACGCAACAAAAAATATATCATGAACACAACAAAAATATTAAATAATTAAATTTAGAAGAAAAAACAAACTTTGACCAATAAAGAACTGACACATCTCAGAAGAGTGTCTCATATTTTTTTGTTGGGGTTCTCATACGAGACACCTCATTTCTCTTTCCTCTGCTTTTTCAATTATTTTCATTATTTTATTTGTGATACCCCTTCTAAGACACCCTCAAAAGTAACCGATGCGGGTGCTCTTAGTGTTTAAATTGTAGTTCTCTCTATCAAAATTGTTCGACTAGATTCTTGCAAATAAATTGAGTGGTGATTATTTCATATTATTATTTTTTGGTTTGGACTTGTACAGAAAATGATGTCAAAAGACGAGGCTAAAGTTAACCAAGAAATGTCGATGCTAAGAAAAGATCAAGCTCCTAGAAATGTTGCAAACTTGAGCCAATCTGAGCCAAAGAAGCTTATGTTTGTTGGCATTAATGACCTAAATGCACAACCTTGTTCCCATTCGGAAGGAGAAGAAAAAGGAGAAAGCGTAGAAACAATTCAGAATTTGACAGGTATAAAAGGTCAAGATGCAGGTTATGTTGTTCCTAAGCTTTTGGAAGAGCTTGCGGTCGAGATCTTTTACCGGGTATCATGTTTTGAATACTCGAAACTACATTTTTTCAACAAACGGGTTTTAAATTTGTTAAAGAGCGGTGAGATTTTTAGAGTGAGACGAGAACGCGGGCTTGTGAAACCATACGTGTTTATGTATCCGGGTGGTAAAGGTTGTTGGACAATGTTTGATCAAGATTTTGAGCATTTTCGAAAACTTCCAAAATTTCCTTTTGACGATGATTGCTTCTTCTTTAGCGATAAGGAAACGATTAGTGCGGGTACTCAATTAATAGTCATCGGGAGAGAGTTGAAGGGCAATGCGGTGGGAATTATGGTGTGGCGATATGAGCTAGAGAGGCATAAGTGGTTCAAAGGTCCTGCAATGACCACACCAAGGGTAATGTATGGTTCTGCAAGCCGTGGAACTAATGCTTTTTTTGCTGGAGGGATGAAGATAAATGAAATAGGGATCTATGAGGTTGTGAACACATCAGAGAAGTATAATGCAGATACCAAAATGTGGATTGTGATTCATGAAATGCATAAGCAAAGGAAATTTAGCTCAGGATGTTTCTTGCGCGGCAAGTTTTACGTTCTTGGTGGCCGAGATGAAAATGATGAATACCTGACTTGTGGAGAAAGATACGATGAGGTGACAAATTCTTGGGAGCTGATACCAAACATGCTCAAAGACATGACGTTCACACCTTTCCAATCGCCTTCCCTCATTGCGGTGGTCGACGACAATCTCTACTCATTGGAAACATCTTTGAACGAGCTTCGTGTTTATGATATAAGCGCAAACACTTGGAAGAGACTTGGTGTTGTGCCTGTGAGATCTAATGCCGCCTTAGGTTGGGGAGTTGCGTTTAAGTCGATCGGAGATAGGCTTTTGGTGATTGGACCTTCGTCTTCTCAATCTTGGTGTAGTACAATAGCGGTTTACACATGCCACCCTTCTCCAGACGTGGAAGAGCAGACTTGGGAGGAATTAAAACACAATTGCGATGGTGTTCAACTCCACCAGTTTATTCGGAGCTGTTGTGTGATGTTTGCTTAAGGTTTTTTTCTAGGAAGAACTTGGCAACATATTTGGTTTGTGTTTGCATTTTTATGTTTTCGTTTAAAATAAGTTTGCGGCGATCGTGACGCCCAAAAATAACTAAAGTTGTTGTTTTATGTTGTTTGTTTTTGTTCTCATTTATTTTCCTGTTTTGCATTTTGTCTTTGGTTTAGACGTAAATGTTCGTGTTTCCGTTTGTTAAATGTTTTTAATCTAAGCGTTTGTGTGAAAAGATTAATGTTCGTTCACTTCGTTTATGAAACAGAATGAGTATTTAATTCATGAAAATTAGGTAATTAGTAAAGTGATTAGTACCATTGGAATTGATTAATCTTAATTAGTGGTCTAGACCTAAAAATTAGTGAAATGACCGCACCACAATTTTTTTTTTTTTTTTTTTACAATTATAATTAATAACAACAACCAATCATTAACCAATAATAAACAACAATTATTACAACCCAGGTTAACGATTCTAAACAACAACAACTAATACAACCGGTATCGATCGATACTCCCGTAGCGTCGATCGATACCCCAACAGCGGAACAACTCCCGGGTCCTAATCATCCCCTCTTCACCGCCTCGATTCCACGATCCCGCCTTATCTTTACCTGCATCGACAAAAGTGATGCATCAACATTTGGCTAACCAAATGCTGAGTGAGATTGATCATCCCAACAACAGGCCACCAATTAACAATTA
>PKML01043622.1:105770-127889 GCA_002933935.1 Eutrema yunnanense
CTCTCTCTCTCTCTCTCTCTCTCTCTCTCTCTCTCTCTCTCTCTCTCTCTTTCGACCATCCCTGGTCTTATCCTCACAAGGACATCCTTTTTATACTAGAAAGAAGAGAAGAGAAGAAACGACAAGGGGAAAACCCGGCTAGTATCGATCGATGCCTGCCAGTATCGATCGATACTGCCCCCTGGAATTAATTATTCTTCCTCCAATAATCAATTCCCCGGAACACAGGCGCTACAATTAGCATTGAGTGAGTTAGCATAATGGATTAGCTAGGAATCACCCGAGTCGATAACCTTACCCAATGATTCGTTCTTTAGTCTTGATTTACATCCCGCTTAGTTTAAATTTGAATTTTGTTAGTCTTTTGTTTTTGCTTTGTTATCATTTTAATCATGCTTGTTTACTCTTTGTTTCATCTATGATAGTAGAAAAACGAATCATCTATCTTGCTTAGCTCGTTTAGTTTCTTTTAGTCCTAGTGTTGTTATTCTCATTTCTCTTTGGGTAAAGTGCTACAATGATGTATGCACGTTAAGTAATTGATACCTTAATCAAGTACTTATTAGTATATGATCTGATTCGTTCTATATCTTGTTCAAAATATACCATATTTTGGGTTATTGAGTAATATTATAGTATTTCTTCGCGGATTGTAAATTTGATTTTCGCCTTATTGCATGTGCTTCTAGGCATTTCTAAGAGACGAATATTGGGAAGTAAATAAATTTGCACAACAGAGAAAACAAACAAGATTGTTCCGAGAAAAAGAAAAAAAATCTGAAAAAAATTAAGTTAGAAACATGGCTTTGAGAATTTGGTGGCTCCAAGCTCTATATTAATGTAAATATTTTCTTGAAGTTCTATATATGTCTAATACCGAGCGATCAATAAGTGTGAAAGATTCAACAATGAAGGAGTTCTAAATTTCATATATAATGTTCTTTTTGTAGGGATTTCTGTTTTAATATATATCTGATTGCATAAAAGAGAAGTTTCTTGGTTATGGATATGAACTACAAATATAATTATCATAGTGAAAAATACTAAGTCATTAGATATATGGGGGCATATTGAATCAATGATTTGGAATGATTTTAATTTTTTTTCCTTATTGAATATAGCATTTATAAAAATTATTCGAAATCCAAAGTTATTGGATTAGTCACTTGTACAAGTTCTTTAAAATCTCAGCTTATTGGAAATTGAGGATTTTATCAATCTAATACATTAAAAATAAATTTGGAATGTATGTACCTCGCAATTTTCTTCGGTTATATTATTTCTTAGAAGAAAGCTAATTCCTTCAATTGCTACTTCGCTGGTTGTATTTGATCCAAGGCTGTGGTCGCTTGATCTATCACATTAGACGGAGGTCAGGTACCTCGCTTCCAGCTCATCAGTTTGTGTGTGGTGGCCCTTTACGTTTTGGTTTATCTTTTCTTCGTAAATTCATGTTTGAATGTATGTTCTGATTGACACTTTTATTTGCAACACATTTTACAAGTACATCCACTATCTTTGATCGCACTTGTTACCATTTGCAGACCGAAACCTCTCATTATGAGTATAGTCCTTTGACTATCAAAGGCATTAATATGGTAAAAGGTGAAGCTGTTCATGCCTCCTCCAATGACACAAGTGAGCAGACTTGTTAATATGTCTTCGTTTCTTAAAATATCTACAGATAAGTTCATAAGGACAAAAGTTTTGGAAAGCTTTTTCTCCATCCAAATCACCTAGAACTTGTTTCGGTGTTGAATTATATCGTTATGTTCGTTATTCTTTGTTTTCTCTAGCGTTCTATGTACTTTTTTACAACGAATACTACCGAAACTCAACAAAATCTGTGGATCTACAAAAACTTACCTCCATCACAAAAATAAGACGACGATTCTGAAGGGTAGGTACAAGAGTATTGCATATCTTTTACATTATAGTTAATGATTTTTTTTAGTTTCTCTAATGTCCTGAAATTTCTTCAAATCACCCTAAAATTTATAACAATAATTCTAGAAAATTTGGTCAAATTAATCTCAAACATCTTTCAAATTTATAGTATATATCCAAATAAATCTAAATCATTGATCCAATATGGCCTCCCCCATAGTTTGACTGCTATGTGCTTTTTCTTCATGTTATCACGTACTCTGAAAAGTTATTCAACTTTTGAAAATTAATAATGCAAATTAAAAAAAAAAAATGGTCGAGAGCAATTGACTTTGAAAACTGACATTCTATATCTAAAATAAAATTCACAAATCTTAAGAGAGTATTCTACTTTTGATAAGCGAAATTTTGTAATCTATATATACAAATAGACTTCCACTATAACTACATAAAGGAGAGTTTCTATATGTACAAATGAATTTTTAATTTGAAATATATCATTCTCATTAAATAAAATGTTTTTTTCAAAATATAACCCTAGTTATTTTTATTTATTATGTTTTTTATAATACCCTCGTAAAACTTGTTTTTAAACATGAAAACAACTTAAATTAAGTAAATTAATTGAAATTGAAAACATAGACAAATATATATTTGTCAACTTAACAAATCTTCTTAAAACAATTACCAAAAAATTAGTCAAAACTGAATAAAAATTTATCACTAGTGTTTTATAGTAAAGATTAAATAAAAACCTAACAAAGCAGTCAAAATTGTTAAAGCATTTATCACTGGTATTTTATAGTAGAAGGTTGAATAAAAACCTTACAATAATATGGTAAATAATTGAATTAAAAAAAAACACTACTATGGTAGAGAATTAAAAGAAGTTAAACTATATATATCTTATGACTTTGTCGGCTAGTAATTTGTAAAATTCGCGGCGCCGCATCTTTTGTAATTAACTAATCAAATCAAGATTCAAGTGTGTGTTTATTGAAGTCATCTTGTTCAACTTTAAGGTATAATCGCGGTATATATATACATAATAAATTTAATAACTAATTATGAGATTATGGATTCTAAATATCATCAATTTTTTCGTCACCATTGACACTTTACTACTAGCGGACTATTCATCTATGCAAATATTAATTTTGTATAGATGAATAGTGTGATATGCTAATCTATACTTCAAAATTTTGAATAAACAACACATATTCCCCAATTTGATTTTCTAAGGAATTTTGTAAAGTTTAAAGTAATAAAAAATTTGAAAAGAAATAATAAACCCGTAATAATATGACAAATTAGTTTGGTAAATTGTATTTCCAATATGCTATTCGATTGTTTTTAAATATATATATATATATATATATATATATATTCTTATATGTTAAATTATCTTTTGTCTTTCTTCTTTTTGATATGAATCTTTTTTTTATATAGTGGTTCTCGCTATTGTTTTGAAATACATCATAACTTTTTCAAATGCATCAATTAATAATTCTTGCCTAAATCATTGAATTTGATCATAACTTTTTCAAATGCATCTCTCTAATGTTCCACCGTAAAAGAAACTTTTTTTATAATTGTTTCTTTACAACAAGATTGGAGCTTTGAAACTGTTTAGTGTTTACAATGTAGTTCTCTCTATCAAAATTGTTCGACTAGATTCTTGCAAATAAATGGAGTGGTGATTAATTCATATTGTTTTTTTTTGGTTTGGACTTCTACAGAAAATGATGTCAAAAGACGAGGCTAAAGTTAACCAAGAAATGTCGATGCTAAGAAAAGATCAAGCTCCTAGAAATGTTGCAAACTTGAGCCAATCTGAGCCAAATAAACTTCTGTTTGTTGGCATTAATGACCTAAATGCACAACCTTGTTCCCATTCGGAAGGAGAATGCGTAGAAACAATTCAGAATTTGACAGGTATAAAAGGTCAAGATGCAGGTTATGTTGTTCCTAAGCTTTTGGAAGAGCTTGCGGTCGAGATCTTTTACCGGGTATCATGTTTTGAATACTCGAAACTACAGTTTTTCAACAAACGGTTTTTAAAATTGTTAAAGAGCGGTGAGATTTTTAGGGTGAGACGAGAACGCGGGCTTGTGAAACCATACGTGTTTATGCATTCGGGTGGTAAAGGTTGTTGGACAATGTTTGATCAAGATTTTGAGCATTTTCGAAAACTTCCAAAAATTCCTTCTGACGATGATTGCTTCCTCTTTGGCGATAAGGAAACGATTAGTGTTGGTACTCAATTAATAGTCATCGGGAGTGAGTTGAAGGCCGGCAATGCGTTGGGAATTGTGGTGTGGCGATATGAGCTAGAGAGGCATAAGTGGTTCAAAGGTCCTGCAATGACCACACCAAGGATCATGTACGGTTCTGCAAGCCGTGGAACTGATGCTTTTTTTGCTGGAGGGATGAAGGTAAATGAAATAGGGATCTATGAGGTTGTGAACACATCTGAGAAGTATAATGCAGATACTAAAATGTGGACTGTGATTCATGAAATGCATAAGCAAAGGAAATTTAGCTCAGGATGTTTCTTGCGCGGCAAGTTTTACGTTCTTGGTGGCCGAGATGAAAATGATGAATACCTGACTTGTGGAGAAAGATACGATGAGGTGACAAATTCTTGGGAGCTGATACCAAACATGCTCAAAGACATGACGTTCACACCTTTCCAATCGCCTCCCCTCATTGCGGTGGTCGACGACAATCTCTACTCGTTGGAAACATCTTTGAACGAGCTTCGTGTTTATGATATAAGCGCAAACACTTGGAAGAGACTTGGTGTTGTGCCTGTGAGATCTAATGCCGTCTTAGGTTGGGGAGTTGCGTTTAAGTCGATCGGAGATAGGCTTTTGGTGATTGGACCTTCGTTTTCTCAATCTTGGTATAGTACAATAGCGGTTTACACATGCCGCCCTTCTCCAGACGTGGAAGAGCAGATTTGGGAGGAATTAAAACACTATTGCGATGGTGTTAAACTCCACCAGTTTATTCAGAACTGTTGTGTGATGTTTGCTTAAGGTTTTTTCTAGGAAGAACTTGGCAACATATTTGGTTTGTGTTTGCATTTTTATGTTTTTGTTTAAAATAAGTTTGCGGCGATCTTGACGCCCAAAAATAACTAAAGTTGTTGTTTTATGTTGTTTGTTTTTGTTCTGATTTATTTTCCTGTTTTGCATTTGCGTCTTTGGTTTAGACGTAAATGTTCGTGTTTTCATTTGTTTAATGTTTTTAATCTAAGCGTTTGTGTGAAAAATATTAATGTTCGTTAACTTCGTTTATGAAACATAATGATTATTTAATTCATGAAAATTGGGTAATTAGTAAAGTGATTAGTACCATTAGAATTGATTAATCTTAATTAGTGGTCTAGGCCTAACATAATTGATTAGCTAGGAATCACCCGAGTCGATAACCTTATCCAATGATTCGTTGTTTAGTCTTGATTTACATCGTTTAAGCATTTTAGTTCATTTTCCTGCTTAGTTTGAATTTGAATTTTGTTAGTCTTTTGTTTTTGCTTTGTTATCGTATTAATCTTGCTTGTTTACTCTTTGTTTCATATATGATAGTAGAAAAACGAATCATCTATCTTGCTTAGCTCGTTTAGTTTCTTTTAGTCCTAGTGTTGTTATTCTCATTTCTCTTTGGGTAAAGTGCTACAATGATGTATGCATATTAGGTAATTGATACCTTAATCAAGTACTTATTAGTATATGATTTGATTCGTTCTATATCTTGTTCAAAATATACCATATTTTGGGTTATTGAGTAAGATTATAGTATTTATTCGCGCAATATAAATTTGATTTTCGCCTTATTGCATGTGCTTCTAGACATTTCTAAGAGACGAATATTGGAGAGAAAATAAATTTGCACCACAGAGAAAACAAGCAAGATTTCCGCAAAAAAATTAAGTTAGAAACATGGCTTTGAGAATTTGGTGGCTCCAAGCTCTATATTAATGTAAATATTTTCTTGAAGTTCTATATATGTCTAATACCGAGCGATCAATAAGTGTGAAAGATTCAACAATGAAGGAGTTCTAAATTTCATATATAATGTTCTTTTTGTAGGGAATTCTGTTTTAATATATATCTGATTGCATAAAAGAGAAGTTTCTTGGTTATGGATATGAACTACAAATATAATTATCATAGTGAAAAATACTAAGTCATTAGATATATGGGGGCATATTGAATCAATGATTTGGAATGATTTTAATTTTTTTTCCTTATTGAATATAGCATTTATAAAAATTATTCGAAATCCAAAGTTATTGGATTAGTCACTTGTACAATTTCTTTAAAATCTCAGCTTATTGGAAATTGAGGATTTTATCAATCTAATACATTAAAAATAAATTTGGAATGATTTAGAAGACAATTTATAACTCTTAATCAACAAATAGAAATACCACCTTCAAACCCTAGAAAGTAAAAAAGAAGCATGCATGTGCACTGTTGAGGCACCGTCTTCGTCGAAAAAGGAGGCAATCACTTTTACAAGAATATCAGTCAGGTTTTGTAGAAACCACCAAGAAGATCACATTATTGAGCATTGTCTTCTTCTTCGTAATCTTCTTCCAAAACAAACCTTATTACTCATCATCTCCCTCTGCTATCTCTTCTTCGGCGAACCCAAACTCCTCCGTCGAAAGTGATGGATGAATAGAGTATTGCTTGAATAAGAACATGAATACAAGTAGTTGTATTACCAGCTCAGAAAATCTCATCAAAATCCCATGGTAAGATTCTTATGAAAGCTACATGCAATTTTCTTCGGTTATATTATTTCTTAGAAGAAAGCTAATTCCTTCAATTGCTACTTCGCTGGTTGTATTTGATCCAAGGCTGTGGTCGCTTGATCTATCACATTAGACGGAGGTCAGGTACCTCGCTTCCAGCTCATCAGTTTGTGTGTGGTGGCCCTTTACGTTTTGGTTTATCTTTTCTTCGTAAATTCATGTTTGAATGTATGTTCTGATTGTCACTTTTATTTGCAACACATTTTACAAGTACATCCACTATCTTTGATCGCACTTGTTACCATTTGCAGACCGAAACCTCTCATTATGAGTATAGTCCTTTGACTATCAAAGGCATTAATATGGTAAAAGGTGAAGCTGTTCATGCCTCCTCCAATGACACAAGTGAACAGACTTGTTAATATGTCTTCGTTTCTTAAAATATCTACAGATATCACTGTTTCGAAGTTAGAAGGAGAAAGCACACCCGAAAAAGTACTGTTTGAGACGAAGACGATTGTTTCTAAACCCAGTTTTTTCACCTCACCGGCGACGATCTCGTCGACGGCTCCCACCTAATTCAGTGATTGAGAACAATAAGAAAGCTTGGGAATTTTTCATCTTGGGCCAATTCTACGAGGAACCACCGTCGAGAGGAGCTCTCCACGCTATAGTTAATGGCATCTGGAGCAAAAATCGACGAGATATCACTGTTTCGAAGTTAGAAGGTCATGCTTTTCTCTTTCGAGTTCCTTGCCCACACGCTCGACGAAGGATTCTCAGTCAGGGATTGTGGCAAATAGAAGGACAAACCATGTTTGTTGCTAAATGGTCCCCGGGAATCAAACCAGTTAAACCTGAGCTTTCATCGGTTCCTGTCTGGCTGGAATTTAGAAATGTTCCCTTCCAATTTTTCTCTGAAGAAGGATTAGAGCACATAGCTGGCCTTGTTGGTCATCCTATTTGCTGTCACCCATCAACTCTCAATATGACTAATATCGAAGTTGCCAAAGTTTACACAATTATTGATCCTCGTTCTCCTCTACCGGAAGCTGTCAACGCGAGGTTTGAATCAGGAGAAGTAACCAGAGTCACTGTCTCTAGTCCTTGGCTTCCTTCGATTTGTGGGCACTGTAAAAAAGTTGGACACACCATTTCCCAATGTCCAACCGCCCCTGCTCTCTGTAAAGTTTGCAAATCTGTTAAGCATCACACAGAGAACTGCCCCCGTGCTAAAGCTAAAGGTAATCAAGCTCCTCCTAGAAAATTCTCAGCAGCCGAGAAAAGCAAGGGGAAAGCAGTAGAAGAACCCCCTGCAAATTTTCCAGAGGTCTCAAAGAGCAAAGGTTTAATCATTGTGGACAAGGATTCAGAGGCCCTGGCTGTAAGCAAAAGTGGGGAAGCAGGTGAAAGCATTGTAGGTATCCCTGATGACTCTGCGTCATCGGTAGATACCTCAACGGAAAATCTGTGTGTTGACATTGGCCTGCAGTTAATCACACCTACAAAAGCGGACACTGAAGTTCCTGATTCTGATCTTGACTCTCAGGAATCTCCAACTGAAGTTCTGTCTGGTATAGAAATTAACCCAGATGCATCTGGAAAAAGTCCAGGATCAGATAAAAAAGGTGATCGTTTCATTGAGGTAATAAGTAAGCGGCAGCTTCGGCAGTCGACTATCAGAGCCATGGCTAGAGGCCCTTCAAATCTCTAAACCCCGTTCCTTTATGGATATTTTTTTGCTGGAACATTAGGGGTTTTAATAATAATGTAAAGTGGAGTTGTTTTAAGAAGTGGAGTAAGCCTTTCCAGCCTCTTTTTGGGAGTCTTCTCGAGACCCATGTCAAGCCAGAAAACGCTCAGTTAGTCATTAGCAGATCATTTCCTGGGTGGTCCTATACCGCTAATTATGAGTTTTCTGATCTCGGGAAGATTTGGGTTCTTTGGCATCCAAGTATTTCTGTTTCGATTATCAACAAGTCTCTCCAGATGATCACTTGCACAGCTAAGATTCTAGGAGTCAGATCCATGGTAGCTGTTTCTTTTGTATATGGGTCTAACTTGCCGGATGAAAGGAAGATCTTATGGCAGGAAATTGTTGCCATTTCTGCATCTGTCTCAAGCTTTCCATGGACTGTGGTTGGGGATTTTAATCAAATCCTCTATGGATCCGAGCATTCTACTGCTGATCCCTTTATCTCTTCTCGGTCTATGAGAGAATTCCAAGATTTCCTTACCGATGCAGCCATTCAAGATTTAACTTTCAGGAGAAACACCTTTACTTGGATAAACAACAGGCCTAGTGCTCCAATTGCTAAGAAATTGGACCGTATCTTAGTGAATGATTCTTGGCTCATATCTTTCCCCAATTCCATTGGTGTATTCGGGGAAGTGGACTGCTCAGATCATAGTCCTTGTTGTATCTATCTAGACTCTATGAAAGCAAAGAGGAAAAAGCCTTTCATGTTTCTGAATAATCTGTTGAAGAGTGAGGAGTTTATTCAGCTTATAGATGCTTGCTGGAAATCCCTGAATTTTGCAGGCACCCGAATGTTCCAAGTGTCCCGGAAGATTAAGGAGCTCAAGGGGATCATTCGATATTTTAGCAAGCAGCATTACTCCAATTTGGAGAAAAGAGTCTCTGAAGCTCATGATGTCATGATACAGATGCAAAAGGAGGTTTTGACAAACCCTTCTCAAGCTAATGTAGCAGACGAAAGAGAAGCTCATCGAAAATGGTTAATTTTAGCCAACGCTGAGGAATCCTTCCTAAAGCAGAGATCAAGGATAAAGTAGTTAGCTGAGGGGGATAGTAATTCTCCTTTCTTCCATCGGGCTATTATCTCCCGAGCGGCAGGTAATCACATTCACTTCTTGATTGACAATGTCGGTAATATGTTGGACACGACGGAAGCAATTCAAAACCATATTGTTGGTTATTTTAAGCATTTGTTGGGATCTGAGCATGCGGTCTCAAGTGCTACACCAGCTATTATGGGTTATCTAATCAAGAAGAGATGCTCAGAGGTAGACAAAGCCAATCTTTCAGCTCCTTTCACGCAGTTGGAAATTAAAGAAGCCCTTTTTTCTCTGCCTAAGAACAAAACTCCCGGTCCAGATGGCTTCAATGCTGAATTCTTCTGTGCTAACTGGAATTCATTGGGGAATGATATTACTGCAGCAATCATGGAGTTTTTTTCATCCGGAAAATTACTCAAACAATGGAATTCAACCACCTTGGTTTTGATCCCTAAGAAGGCCAATGCAACCTCTGTCACAGACTTTCGGCCTATTTCATGTTGTAACACTCTCTACAAGATCATCTCAAAACTTCTGGCCAACAGACTAAAACAGGTGCTTTCCCATCTCATATCCTCTAATCAATCTGCTTTTATTCAAGGCAGACTTCTAGTGGAGAATGTCTTACTAGCAACTGAGCTCATCAATGGCTATAATTGGAAATCAATATCTAAGAGAGCTAGGCTAAAAGTGGACTTGAGAAAGGCCTTCGACTCTGTTAACTGGGATTTTGTTAAGCTCACCATGATAGAGATGCAATTTCCAGCCAGCTTCATCGAGTTGGTAACTCAGTGTATGACAACAACAAGCTTCTCAGTGGCTATAAATGGCCAACTAAGTGGACATTTCAGAGGTACTAAGGGATTAAGGCAGGGGGATGCACTTTCTCCCTATCTTTTCGTCTTACTGATGGAGGTTTTTTCGCAGCATATCCACTCCAAATACACCTCATGTCACGTAGGTTACCATCCCAACTCAAATCATCCGGAAGTCTCTCATTTAGCTTTCGCTGATGATATAATGATTTTCTTTGATGGGAGTGATCGATCCCTTAGTACTATCAAGGAGACAATGGTCGTTTTCGCTGAGTGGTCAGGGCTAGCAATGAATTGTGAGAAAACAGAACTTTTCGCTGCAGGACAGAACCAGCTAGAAACTGCTACTCTGGCTAGCTTTGGCTTCTCGTTGGGTTCTCTCCCTATCAGATATCTCGGGCTACCTCTTCTGCACAGGAAATTGAGGATTTCTGATTATAGCCCCTTGCTAGATCGACTATCAGCCAAATTTAACTCTTGGTTGACTCGTGCTCTCTCTTACGCCGGTAGGCTGCAACTTCTTAACTCGGTGATCTATGGCTTAATTAATTTCTGGATGTCAGTTTTTATTCTTCCTAAGGGTTGTCTCAAGAAAATCCAGGCTATGTGCACAAGATTCTTATGGTCAGGCGACATCTCTAAAATTGGCTCAGCAAAAGTCTCCTAGACAGACCTATGTCGGCCTAAATGTGAAGGAGGATTAGGTTTGCGTAATCTGAACTTGTGGAATAAAACGCTGGCTCTCAGATTAGTGTGGCTATTATTTGCAGATTCCGGGTCTCTTTGGGTTGCTTGGTCAAAGGAAAATAGGCTGAAAGGTGAAAGTCTGTGGGCTCAGAATGGCGATAAGCAATATTCATCCACATGGAACTCCATCCTTTCCCTAAGATCTCTTGCGAGCCGATTCATAAGATGTGAAATTGGGAATGGAGCAAAGGCCAGTTTCTGGTACGACCACTGGACCGAGTTGGGGCCTCTTATAAAAATATGTGGGCAGAATGGACCTGCGCAACTTGGTATCCCTCTTGAAGGATCAGTAGCAGATGCTTCGTCCTCACAATGCTGGCGGCTGCGACCAGTTAGGTCCCTTGTAGCTGAGATAATCCAAAGTCATCTTACTTCAATAGTACCTCCAAATCCCGATATGGAGGAGGACCGATACCGATGGCATATCGAAAACAGAGCTGCCTCGGACTTCTCTACATCAGCGACATGGGAGTCCATTAGAGAGCATAATCCAATCCAACCTTGGGCATCAAATGTATGGTTTAAAGGTGCAATTCCCTCCCATGCTTTCATGATGTGGATAGCCTATCTAGATAGATTCCCTACAAGATCTAGGCTACGAAGTTGGGGGCTAAATGTTCCACTACACTACTGCTTATGCAATTGCTACGAGGAATCAAGAGACCATCTCTTCCTGAGATGCGAAATTAGCGGCCTGCTATGGGATTTAGCATTGCGAAGACTGCAAAATCATACTTTCAGGTTCCACACTTGGACTGCTCTATCCATCTGGATATCTTCCTCTCCTGCCTCTAGTCGGCATCCGATTGTGCTCAAACGGCTGGTGGTTCAGGCTCTGATTTACAGCATATGGCGAGAGAGAAATCAAAGGCTTCATAGCGGCATCTCTACTCCCCCCGAAGTGCTATTTAGGCAGCTGGATCGATCTATCTGTGATATCATTCTATCCAAAGGGAAACAAAAGGCTTTCAAAGGACTCATGCAGAGGTGGTTAACAAACTCTTGACTCCTGCTCTTCCTTTTCTCTCTTGTTAGATTGTTAAGTGGCCTTTGCTTGTCTTTTTATCTTTTTTGGGCAAGGGGTGTCGTTTGGCTGGCTCAGCTCTTTTTGTATTTAACTACAAACCGCTATCTTTCTAATGATTTTAACATTCAAATTCAAAAAAAAAAAAAAATATATATATCTACAGATAAGTTCATAAGGACAAAAGTTTTGGAAAGCTTTTTCTCCATCCAAATCACCTAGAACTTGTTTTGGTGTTGAATTATATCGTTATGTTCGTTATTCTTTGTTTTCTCTAGCGTTCTATGTACTTTTTTACAACGAATACTACCGAAACTCAACAAAATCTGTGGATCTACAAAAACTTACCTCCATCACAAAAATAGGACGACGATTCTGAAGGGTAGGTACAAGAGTATTGCATATCTTTTACATCATAGTTAATGATTTTTTTTAGTTTCTCTAATGTCCTGAAATTTCTTCAATTCACCCTAAAATTTATAACAATAATTCTAGAAAATTTGGTCAAATTAATCTCAAACATCTTTCAAATTTATAGTATATATCCAAATAAATCTAAATCATTGATCCAATATGGCCTCCCCCATAGTTTGACTGCTAAGTGCTTTTTCTTCATGTTATCACGTACTCTGAAAAGTCATTCAACTTTTGAAGATTAATTATGCAAATTAAAAAAAAAAAATTGGTCAAGAGCAATTGACTTTGAAAACTGACATTCTATATCTAAAATAAAATTCACAAATCTTAAGAGAGTATTCTACTTTTGATAAGCGAAATTTTGTAATCTATATATACAAATAGACTTCCACTATAACTACATAAAGGAGAGTTTCTATATATACAAATGAATTTTTAATTTGAAATATATCATTCTCATTAAATAAAATGTTTTTTTCAAAATATAACCTTAGTTATTTTTATTTATTATGTTTTTTATAATACCCTTGTAAAACTTTTTTTAAAACATTAAAACAACTTAAATTAAGTAATTTAAGTGAAATTGAAAACATAGTCAAATATATATTTGTCAACTTAACAAATCTTCTTAAAACAATTACCAAAAATTAGTCAAAACTGAATAAAAATTTATCACTAGTGTTTTATAGTAAAGATTAAATAAAAACCTAACAAAGCAGTCAAAATTGTTAAAGCATCTATCACTGGTATTTTATAGTAGAAGGTTGAATAAAAACCTTACAATAATATGGTAAATAATTGAATTAAAAAAACACTACTATGGTAGAGAAATAAAAGAAGTTAAACTATATATCTTATGAATTTGTCGGCTACTAATTTGTAAAATTTGTGGTGCCGCATCTTTTGTAATTAACTAATCAAATCAAGATTCAAGTGCGTGTTTATTGAAGTCCTCTTGTTCAACTTTAAGGTATAATCGCGGCATATATATATAATAAATTGAATAACTAATTATGAGATTACGGATTCTAAATATCATCAATTTTGTCGTCACCATTGACACTTTACTACTAGCGGACTATTCATCTATGCAAATTTTAATTTTGTATATATGAATAATATGATATGCTAATCTATACTTCAAAATTTTTAATAAACACCACATATTCCCCAATTTCATTTTCTAAGGAATTATGTAAAGTTTAAAGTGTAGGATTTCAACCTATAATCATGTGTGATATTTGTTACGATATCGCAATTTAAGAACTTATGAACACAAGGGAAATTTGTTTTCCCGGTTCACCCGTAGGCTACGTTCGGGGGATTTTAATGCAATTTCTGCGAATTCAATATCCACTATGATCAGAACCTCCATGATCTTGAATTACAAGCTTCGATACAAGTTCTAATCACGATCTTGTCTTTTTCAGAAATAGCAAGAGAGACGAAGACTTAGAACCTGATCGAGAGCTATCGGAGTACTCGGAAACACGACGGAGAAGAAACCCGAGCTTCGCAAGACTTGCCGGAGATGAAGACTTCTGTGAATCTCTCTTTTCTCTCTCTAGCTCCTCTGTTTCTCTCTCTAGCTCCTCTGTTTCTCTCTCTAGCTCCTCTGTTTCTCTCTCTCTATTCTGTTTCGAGTCTGTTTCTTATGTTTGTAAAACGATGAACGATGACCTTCTCATTGCTTCGTCGTTTCGTTTAATGGGCAAACACATTTGGTTTATGGGCTTCGACTTATTTAGGCCCACTATTGATACGACCCATAAGTCACAGACCCACATAAAGTAATAAAAAAAATTGAAAAGAAATAATAAACCCGTAATAATATGCCAAATTAGTGTGGTAAATTGTATTTCCAATATGCTACTCGATTGTTTTTAAATATATATATATATTCTTATATGTTAAATTATCTTTTGTCTTTCTTCTTTTTGATATTAATCTTTTTTTTATATAGTAGTTCTTGCTATTGTTTTGAATAGTGAGATACCATTTTTTTCAAATACATCATAACTTTTTCAAATGCATCAATTAATAATTCTTGCCTAAATCATTGAGTTTGATCATAACTTTTTCAAATGCATCTCTCTGATGTTCCACCGTAAAAGAAATATTTTTTTTAATTGTTTCTTTACAACAAGATTGGAGTTTTGAAACTGTTTAGTGTTTACAATGTAGTTCTCTCTATCAAAATTGTTCGACTAGATTCTTGCAAATAAATTGAGTGGTAATTAATTTATATTATTATTTTTTGGTTTGAACTTCTACAGAAAATGATGTCAAAAGACGAGGCTAAAGTTAACCAAGAAATGTCGATGCTAAGAAAAGATCAAGCTCCTAGAAATGTTGCAAACTTGAGCCAAAGAAGCTTCTGATTGTTGGCATTAATGACCTAAATGCACAACCTTGTTCCAGTTTGGAATGAGAAGAAAAAGGAGAAAGCGTAGAAACAATTCAAAATTTGACATGTTTAAAAGGTCAAGATGCAGGTTATGTTGTTCCTAATCTTTTGGAAGAGTTTGCGGTCGAGATCTTTTACCGGGTATCATGTTTTGAATACTCAAAACTACAATTTTTCAACAAACAGGTTTTAAAATTGTTAAAGAGCGGTGAGATTTTTAGGGTGAGACGAGAACACGGAATTGTGAAACCATACGTGTTTATGCATTCGGGTGGTAAAACTTGTTGGACAATGTTTGATCAAGATTTTGAGCATTTTCGAAAACTTCCAGAAGTTCCTTCTGACGATGATTGCTTCTTCTTTAGCGATAAGGAAACGATTAGTGCGGGTACTCAATTAATAGTCATCGGGAGAGAGTTGAAGGGCACTGCGGTGGGCATTGTGGTGTGGCGATATGAGCTAGAGAGGCATACGTGGTTCAAAGGTCCTACAATGACCACACCAAGGGTCATGTACGGTTCTGCAAGCCGTGGAACTGATGCTTTTTTTGCTGGAGGGATGAAGGTAAATAAAATAGGGATCTATGAGGTTGTGAACACATCGGAGAAGTATAATGCTGATACCCAAATGTGGATTGTGATTCATGAAATGCATAAGCAAAGGAAATTTAGCTCAGGATGTTTCTTGCGCGGCAAGTTTTACGTTCTTGGTGACCGAGATGAAAATGATGAATACCTAACTTGTGGGGAAAGATACGATGAGATGACAAATTCTTGGGAGTTGATATCAAACATGCTCAAAGACATGACGTTCACACATTTCCAATCGCCTCCCCTCATTGCGGTGGTCGACGACAATCTCTACTCGTTGGAAACATGTTTGAATGAGTTTCGTGTTTATGATGTAAGCGCAAACACTTGGAAGAAACTTGGTGTTGTGCCTGTGAGAGCAAATGCTGCCTTAGGTTGGGGAGTTGCGTTTAAGTCGATCGGAGATAGGCTTTTGGTGATTGGACCTTCGTCTTCTCAATCTTGGTTTAGTACAATAGCAGTTTACACATGTTGCCCTTCTCCAGACGTGGAAGAGCAGATTTGGGAGGAATTAAAATACTATTTGCGATGGTGTTAAACTCTACCAGTTTATTCAAAATTGGTGTGTGAAGTTTGCTTAAGGTTTTTTCTAAGAAAAATTTGGCAAAATATTTGGTTTGTGTTTATAATAAGTTTGCGGCGAACTTAACGCCCAAACATAACTAAAGTTGTGGTTTTATGCTGTTTATTTGTGTTTTGGTTTATTTTTCTGTTTTGCAGCGTCTTTAATAGATAATTAAAAGAAAATTATTTACCATAAAATGATATGTTTTATGTAATTATCTACCATAAAATACTAGTGATAATGTTTTGCAATTTTGACCGATTGGTATTTATTTGACTATCTACCATAAAATACTAGTGATATATTTGCAAACAGTTTTGACTATATTTTGGTATTTTATTTTTTTTAAAAGAGTTGTTAAGTTGGCAAAAATAACTTTGACCATAAAATAATGGTGATAAATGCTTTCACAATTTTGACGGAGTGTCAAGTGTTTATTTAACTGTCTACCATAAAATAATAATGATTTAAGCAGTTTTGACTATTAATATTTTGGTAGTTTTCTTAAAGAAGTGTTGTTAGGTTGGCAAAACCAATTTTGACCATGTTTTCAATTTTACATGTTTCCTGTTTATAAGGAAATTGTTGAAATGTATTATCAAGGACTTGTAAAATAAAAATAACTAAGTTGGTATTTTTGAGAAATAACATCTTCTTTCATATTTGTGAATTTCATTTAGATATTGAATTTTGGTTTTAAAAGTCAATACTTATGTGCATCATTAATTTTTAAAAGTAAAAAAAAACAGTTTCAAAATACATGATAAGAAAAAACACTTAGCAGTATAACTATATAACTATTTTTTCAGAAAATTATGATAAACAACTTTGTAACACATAACCATTTAAGCCTCTCATTTAAACGAAAATTAAAAACCCATATTCAAGCAGATAGTAAAACAAGAAATCTTAAGAAAGAACTATTAGGTGGATCCTCCATCTTCTTCGTAGTTGAATCTTTCACATTCATAGTATTGCTGATCTGACTCCTCCGCAAGAAGTATCAATGCAATGTTGCAGAAAGAACAAATAGAGAAGCATGAACCAACAAATAAAGAAGCTCCTAATGATCAGCAGAGGCCAGTGGAAGTTACACAAGTTTCATCTGCATCAATGAACATGAAACAAACAAACAAGAGATAACAGCAGGTTAAGACGGATCAGACTCGAACAAGTATTGCTGCGTTCTTAACCTGAGCCGAGCCAAGCTTAGCCACTTCCAAGTTCCAAACCAAGCTAAATTTGGTAACAGTTCTCAAATAATCTGAATTTCTGAACTTCCAAACCGAGCAATACGTCCAAGCGTACTACATATTATCAAATTCTCTGGGTTGGAGTTCCTGTGATCAAGTGACTAGTAGTACTTACATATTCAATCCAATGACTAACTTTCATCGTTCCAGAAACTAATCCAACGGCTAAACTATCATCACTCCAGTACTTATATTCCAATCCAACGGCTAAAATTCCATCACTCCAGTACTTATATCCTAATCCAGAAGCTAAAAATTTCATCACTTCAGTACTTAACATTCCAATCCAATGGCTAAACTTTCATCATTCGAGAAACTAATCAGACAATAGATTCCACATTTCATCTTCCATGTAAGCCAAAATCGAGTTCTTCACAGTTGTGTTCTTCTCCTCTAACATTCCAACTTCATTTTCCAGAAACTCCCTCTCCGACAATAAACTCCTTAATTCATTATCTTCCTCAACAAAAACCTCCTTCTGAAATTCAAAGCACATCTTCACAAACCCTTCCCTGTGTACAAAACAAAAAATTGAGATACAGAAACTTTTTGTAACAGAGAATTTGAACAATGCAATTGATATTTACCGTTTCTCTGTTAGCCTTCTGAGTAGCTCACAGTGTTCACTTCTCAGGCGACAAATCTCATCCTCCAGTAGCTTCAGAGAGTTTCTTGAATCGGCTTTAAGGAAACAAAGTATAGCTACGGAGATCAAATTCATAAGGAGATTGAAAATTTCACAAGGATTTGGGAAGAAGTGAACCTGTTACGGAGATCAAGCCGCTGATTTCGAACTGAGAAGCAAGGAACGATCTAGTAAGCTCAGATTCCTTGACAGAGAGAGTCGATTCCATCTCAGAACATCTTACGATCTCAGACTCGATATCTCGCGTCACCTGAATGTTCGCCTCGATTTCGAAATTGACCTTGACGGAAACGATCACGATCAAAGCTAGTGACGCGAAAAACCTAACCAGTGAAGAGGAAGAGGAAGAAGAAGAGCAAAACCTGATCAAGCATGTCCTTGTAAATGGAGATTTGACATAGAATCGCTCCTGAATCGTCCATCTCAAATCAATCTCAGTCTCTCTCTCTCTCTCTCTCTCTCGCTCTCGCTCTGAAGTTATTCCCGGCGTGTATTCCCGGGAAGAGATACTTAGTGGGCCTTTGTGGGTTTAACTTGGCCCAATAAGCATGCCCATTTAAGCCACCGCCTTATGATTTTGTTGATTACCTTCTTTGTTGATTCCTTCTTTACCCATAAACTTGCCATCGACATTGTTGCGGAAGAAGAATCAGTAACAATGGATATGCAGAGTGACATCGATCGATTGATGTTCTTCGAACATGCTCGGAAAGCAGCAGAAGCTACCTACGTCAAAAACCCTTTAGATGCCGAAGTTAGTTTCTCTAATCTTTTTTTCTGGGTTCATGATTCAGATGTGTGTTGTTTCCTCTATGTATTTGTGTCTAAAGGAAATCAAAAAAGTTTCCCCCTTTTTGTTGTTTTCGTTTCTGGGAGAGAAATTATTAGAAATTGGATGGAGCTATTGGTCGCGATTTCATGGCAGAAATCGAATAGGGTTTCAGGGTTTTTGACAGTGTTTTGATTTCTGTAGAACTTGACGAGATGGGGAGGAGCGATATTGGAATTATCCCAGTTTCAGAACCCCTCAGACTCAAAGCAAATGCTTCAAGGTGCTTACTTTTTCCTTTTTTTTTCTCTTTTATGGCTATGCATCGATTCAGATTAGTTTTGATGATAACTTCAGATTCATTTGATTGTATATATGTCTAAGAACCTAACTGTGATTGAATCTGCCTGCAATTGAGAATTCTGATATTAGAGTTTCAGGATTTGATTGACTAGAATAGTCTTATTGAGATCAGTAGCTATTAGCTTAATGAAGGGGATTAATTCGAAAATTTAAATCTGTGTAGATGCCATTTCGAAGCTGGAAGAGGCCTTGTTAATCGATCCAAAGAAGCACGATGCGCTTTGGTGCATTGGGAATGCTCATACTTCATATGGGTTTTTGACTCCTGATCAAACCGAGGCTAGAGATCAATTTGACAAAGCTACTCATTTCTTTCAACAAGCTGTGGAGGAGGTAATATCTCTTTCATTCATAATCTAGACCTATGCATGGTGGTTATTATCATTTCTGTGTGTGGTTTTATTGAATGTGTGATGTAGTGTAGCTTGATTTTTGCAGCAACCGGAGAATGAACTCTACCGGAGATCATTGGAATTGACTTTTAAGGTACATCTTTATCTTCCATCTATTGACTTCTAACTGTGAAGGATGTTATACAGTAGAAAACAGTAAACATGGTTCATTTTTTGGTCCTGATCCAAGGAATTGAGATCTACATGTTGTAGAGGTTCCTCAAGCTGTCCTAGCAATAATGCATCTGAATCATGTTTCTTTGCTTATAGAGTAGAAAACACATTGTACAGTGAATCATTGGGTTTTTGTTCTTTAGACCAATTCTCCTTCTCTCTATGCTAAACTGCAGGCTCCAGAACTCCATACAGAGGTTCACAAACATGGTTTAGGCCCACAGCCACTGGGCGGTGCCGCTGGACCATCATCGACCACTTCAAAGGTCCTTTCTTTTACTTGAAAGTTGAAACCTAAATTGGTTTGATGAAATCTAATCATTTGTGTTTTATTCCTCCTCACAGACTATGAAGAAAAAGAAGAACAGTGATCTCAAGTATGATGTGCTCGGATGGGTCATCTTAGCCGTCGGCATTGTTACATGGATCGGTTTTGCTAAATCTCAGATGCCGGCACCGAGGCAGTAACAACTCACACCAAGAGAGTCTAAAGATGAGAAACTTTTTATTCATTTTGCAAACTAAAAGAGTTTTCTCACTGTTACAAAACTCTGAGAACAGAGATATGGAGATTATGAAACAGAGAATCAGAAAATTTGTAGGAACTTATTGAGTTTTGTTACTTCTGTTGAATCAAATTGTCTTCAAGAAATGTACTCACAAATCAGTGAAGACCGTAATCACCTAACTCAGAAGAGTACTCCTCATGAACATCATCTTCTTCGTTTAGCTCTGAGATGGACTCTCCCAATTTAGCCTGCTTTGCTTGTGGTGCGATCATCTGGTTAACTCCATGAACTGCAACCCATTCGTTGGCATACATATCTGGATAGATGAGTGGGACACCATTGAGAAGAAGAATATCAGCTGACCAAGAAAACTCGATTTCATAACCTTTTAGAACAGTTTGCAGGATCGATCCTTCCCATGCCAGTTTCTGGAGATCTTTCCAAGAGAGAAGTTGCCTGATCACATGCCCTCTGAAAATAGTAGCGTAATCGGAGAATCTGGTAATGGAGTTTGGAATCGCTTCGTCGATGGGAGCAAAGACTGTGAGCTTCGTGTCGTTCTCTAAAGTTTCCAGTTGCAGAGCGAGAAACGTGGCCATTATCACGAATCCTCTGGAAAACAACAAACTCGAAGCCGATTCGAAGATGTTGAAGCAATTCGCTGGTTTAGATCTGTTCGGGAGGCTTTTAGTGGATCCGGAGAAATTAGGGCTTGGAGCAGTACGAGTCGCTGAGCTAGGGATGGGAATCGAGTCAGGACACGAGATAGGGTTTGGGATTGAAGAAGACGATGATGAATCGAGGCTCGAATCTGTGAAAAACTCGTCGGATCCATAAACCACGACGTATCCGTCGTCAAAAAGAGGAGAATCTTGGACTACGACGTCGTTGATCGAAGGTTTACCTCCAGATCGAGAAGAATTCGTGACGATCAGAGAGGAATTAGATCTCAGAGTAGGGATTCTCGCGCCAGGGAGAAGGTTCCTTAGGGCTTCTACAGGGAGCCTCGCCGGAGAGAGGTGGTACTTGATATCGAGAAGCGAAGGTTGTCCAAACCTGGAGAAAGCTTGATCGGAAGGCGCGAAGATGGTGAGTTCTTGCCAATCTTCTAGGCTCAGATCGTTACTCGCGAGCTGTAGAGTGAGTCCCATGGAGAAGTGACCGGAATCGGAGGAGAGGACTTCGGCGGCGGAGGAGATAGGTGTCAGAGAAGCATCATAAAGTGAGACGAGATCGAAAAATGAAAACAGGAGGAAGAAGTTAGTAAAAATCTTCGACGCCATTGAAGCCGTTCTTGAAGAAATGTTTGTTGTGGAGAAAAACCGTTGCAGGGGAAGAAGAAGTTACAGTTTAAGAAGAAGGGCGGGAAAGAGGTGGGTTTAGCTATTGGGCTTTTACCTTTGGGCCCATTTTTAATGTTGGATTTGTATACGTTTTTTTTTTATCATCCATCTTTATTTATATAACTAGATAAGTATCCGCATATATGCGGGTTTGTAATTTAACATTTTATAACCCGTTAAAAAAAATTAAAGATGAAAAAATAGAAATAAAAATTAGATCACCCGTAAAAATATATAATACATAAATTTAGCAACACAGTTTACGATGAAATAAATATATACATTGAAAAAAAAATTTGGTGAAGAGATGCAGTAAATAGTTTTGGATAAGATTATTGGACTTTTAATTTTTTGGTGTGTAATTGACAAACTACCAAATTGTGGTTTATATAAAGTTGAGAAATTATAATTATTTTCCTTTTAAAATTAATTTCCTTAATCTAAGTGAAAAAACTAAGAATTTTTTTTTCTTTTTTTATATTAATTTTACCTTTTAAGATAAATTTAAATTTTAACTTTTTAATTTTATTTTTTTAGTAACTATATCTTTTAAGATAAAATTTTCAACTTTGACTTCTCAGAATTTTTAAGTTTTTTTTATTAATCGATTTTAATTTTTTTAGTGAATTAGTAAATTTGAAACCAATAAAA
>PKML01043622.1:142716-153689 GCA_002933935.1 Eutrema yunnanense
GTTTAACAATTCTTGATTTAGGATATTAAATGGACAAAGACTTTTAAAAAGTGTCAATTTCACATATGGAATATGATAAAGTGTTAGTGTATGCAAAAACCTGATAAAGGAAAAACAATTGTTAAAACTTGCATAAAACGATGCGTCTTAAATTCTAGAATACCAAATAAGATGAAAATTAACCAATAAGAAAAGAAAAAACTAAGTAGCAAACAAACTTGCGCAAGAGACAACTCTTAGTTTTATCGAATAACATGAATCACAATTTTATAAAATTATATGCCATATCGATATTAACTATCAGAACTCAACAACGTACACTCCATTAAAAGATACACATGATGACACATAGTTATTGGTTAGCTTCTGTAACTTAACAAACAAAAAGCTTGGTTTTAGAGTAAAGACTTGTAGCACTTTACATACTTTAATTTAACATTTTGTTTTTGTTTGTAGTCCCTGGAGTTGGGACAAAATTTAAATACGTTGATGCTTCATCTTTAAAAATGAATTCTAAAACGAATGACTCTCCTATCTTTACGCCATTAGCCTCACAAAAGCCCTTCCAATCAATTCCCAAGGCCACGAATCCATCTCTTGACAATAGATAAGCCGAGCACTTCATTCCACCTTTACCCAACAAAGTTATCTTCCCAAGCTTGTTGATGCCATTAGCTCTCATGAATTGACTTGGAAGATGCTGCAAAAGATTTGAACAAACACCGCTGGTTATTGATTAGAATATAAGATAGAAACTAACCCATAAGAGTTATTTAGAAAACTTACCAATTTACAGGCTTTGACATCTTCAGGTACAAGTGCTAATGTCACTAATCGGTTTTGGATTAATGACGATGAATTACTCGTCTCATCTATGTTGTTCTTGTCTTTCTTGGTTGTGTCTTCGATGCTAGGTTCTTTCTCGTTGGCTTTTGAACCCTCTCCTATATGGTTTCTATCACTATCTGAATAGAACAGTTTGAGGACAGGGAGTCCGTTTTCCCATTCTAACTCTAGCGTGAAGAATCTACCCGGATTTAACCCATTTTCTTTAGCAAACTCTTTCCAGCCCTTCCCCAAACACAATGATTTTCCTGAGTGTTCCCCTCTAAGATTAACCAACGATTTTGTACCATTTTTTCCTACCATAGTTATTATCCTAGGATTGGTTATTCCATTTTTTCTCATGAATGGCATTGAAAGGTACTGAAAAGTTTTTAAACAAATAGCATAATTAATAATAGTACAAAATATAAACCTAATTAACCCTAGAATATTTTATTGCTAGATCTCACCTGTCTATATTTTATGAGGCTGTTAGGTGCGACTTGCAATGTCATAAACCGGTTTTGGCTTGATGGAAAACACTACAAAAAAAGGGTTCAGACATTTTCAGCATTTTCTCATGACATCAAGTTGTAGAACACTTTTTTAGTGTCATGACTCATGAGTAACAAACCTAACAATAATATAGCAAACATGTAAAAACAGTTAGTTCCTAATGCATGAAATAAGTAAGGGGTAGTATGTAGGCAAATCAGACAAATCAAACCAATCCAAATGAAATCAAGCAAGACCAAACATAATCGATATGAAATTTGGTGTTACTTCAGTATACATACCAAAGTAAACCAAAATAAATTTAAGTTTTTTAAAGAAAATATATACAATTACCATATATGTTTTATCAAATCGAACTAAAACCATATTGAAGTTAACTTTTGAATTTTGTTTCAACAATGAAGAATGGTAGCCAAGATCAAAGAGCCAAAATGAAGATTTGGCTAAGTCTTGAAGAGACTCTCAGTCAAATAGACGATCTCAAGGAACTGGAGTAAACCAGTTAAGTGAACCAAGGATTCATGATTGAATCCCGGTATGGTTCATCATTCCACTAGCTTAAGAAGGTGCCATCTTTGATTGGTTACACGATCTGCACACACGTGTGAGGCAATAGCCGTTAGGCGATATAGATCATCTTCTTCCTCTTCCTTTATTCATTTAGTTGTAAAGGAGAGAGAGAGAGAGAGAGAGAGAGAGAGAGAGAGAGAGAGAGAGAGAGAGAGAGAGAGAGAGAGATTGTTTCTTGATCAAGTTTGGATTGAGCTAAGAAAGCTCGTAGACTCCGGAGTACATCTCCGGCGAAAAGTAGGGCTCCGGTTAAGGACATTAACTCGTTAAATCGTCTTGTCTCTTTACTTTTCTATTCTTTCAATTTCATCCTGATTGAGTTGATTCTATTTGAGCGTCATGAAATTAATAAAAATGGATGATTAGGTTTAAAAAATTGGTATTAGAACACTAGGTTTTGGTGAAAAATCGAATATATTGGAGATGACAATAACTCAAACCGAAGTCGATAGGTTCTATGGTGAAGGAGATTTCAGGCATTTAAAGAAGAGGATGCTTGCGCATCTGAGTGTTCAAGGTTTGAAAGATGTTCTCACTGAGAAACCTAAAAGCGCCGAGTCTACTGAAGAAGATGAAAAGGATCTGGAAGTATTGAAGAAGAAAACCGAATCGGAAACTGCAAGATCTGAAAGATGTGAGAATATGATGAATCTTATTTTTATGAATGTTGGATATCAAATCTTACAGAAGTTAGACAAGTACACAACCACAACAGATACATGAGCTACATTTGATCGACTGTATATGGTAAAGACTTTACCAAATCGAGTTCATGCCCAACTCATGGTCCATTCTTTCAAGAGGCATGATTCAAGGACAACCGATCAAAATGTCGATGACTTCTTGAAGATGATAGCATACATCGGTAATTTAAGTATCGAGATTCCAAAAGAAGTGCAAGCCATACTTCTTTTGAATGCATTATCTTTAAGGTATGATCAGCTTAACGATACTCTCAAATACGACAGATAAGCACTTAAAATTGAGGATGTTACAACACGGCTCAAGCTCAACTAAATGATGATCATAATCAGTTGTGGTACAACAGGCTAGGACACATGGGACATAAGGGTCTTGAGAATCCGAGATACAAAACCAGACTTGTAGCAAAAGGGTATTCTCAAAAGGAATGAGTTGACTATCAAAAAATATTTGCACCAATGGTCAAACATGTATCAATCAGATACATTTTATCAGCATTCACTCACTTTGACAAGGAACTGCAACATGTAGATGTCAAAAACAACCTTTTTACAAGGTCACTTAGATGAGCACATACTAATGGAGCAACCTGAAGGTTTTGTTGATCGTAAGAATCCAAACAAAGTATGTATACTAAAGAGATTGGTATATGGTTTGAAACAGTCTCCTCTAGACAGTGAAACAAGCAATTTGATGATTCAAAATGGTTATAACATAAGGGAGTTTGACTATTGCTTCTATTACATGAGTTTAGAGTATGATGCACATTTATATCTACTACTTTATGTTAATGATATATTGATAGCATCAATTGAAATTTTTTTAAAGCACTGAATTTGAGATAAATGATTTTGGAGATGTTAAAGAGATTCAGGGAATGTAAATCACAAGAGATAATGATGTAGGATGCTTAAAGATATCACATGAAGGTTATCTCATGAAAGTTTGAGAAATTTTAGTATGGATCAAGCTAAGTCGGTGGCTACACCCATGGGAGCTCATTTCAAGTTGAAGTCTGCAACATAGAAAGAATTTAGAACTCAACATGAGTTCATGGAAACTATCATATACTATAGTATTGTTGGAAGCATAATGTACTTTATGGTTGGAATTAAGCCGTATTTGGCTTATCATGTGGGATTAATCAACAGATTAATGAGCAAACCGGTTAAAGAGCACTGGCAAGCAGTGAAGTGGGTACTCATGTACATTAAGGGTTTAGTCGAAACAGATTTGTGTTGCAAGAAAAAAGGAGAGTTTGTGATAAGAGGTTACTATGATTCAGATTATGCTCAGACAAAGATAATAGAGGATCTATTACTGGAATATTGTTTACTGCAAGATGAAATACAATTAGTTGGAGGTCTACACTGTAAACGATTGTGGCAGTGTGGTAGTTGGAATGGTGTTTACTGCATGAGAAAATACAATAAGTTGGAAGGTGAATATGTGGCATTAGCAGAATAAATGAAGGAAGCAATGTGGTTAAAGGGCTTTGCAACCGAACTTGGTTTTGATCAACAGTCAGTGGAATTCTATTGTGATTCTCGAAGTGCTATTGCACTATCTAAAAATGTTGTACATCATGAGCTGACTAAGCATATGGATGTTAGGTATCTCTTTGGAAGAGATTTGATCAACAAAGGTGAGATACAAGTGTTGAAGATTCCTACGGCTTACAATCCTGCGGATATTTTCACAAATGTCTTAATAGTGAGCAATTTACTTGAAGCATTGATGATGTTTCATGTCTCGAAGAATTAAGATATACATTCAAGTGTTGAATGTTGGTATCCGGGTTTGGATACAAGATTCACCAAGAGAAGTTGATCATGGCTACATGTGGAGATTTGAAGAATGGTAACCAAGATCAAAGTGCCAAAGTAAAGATTTAGCTAAGTCTTGAAGAGACTCTCGATCAAATAGAGGGTCTCAAGGAACTGGAGTAAACAAGTTAAGTGAACCAACGATTCATGATTGAATCAAGTATGGTTTATCGGTCCACTAGCAGAAGTAGGTGTCACTTTCTGATTGGTTACACGAACTGCACACACGTGTGAGGCATTAGCCGTTAGGCGATATAGATCAGTCTTCTTCATTTTCCCTTATTCATTTAGGTTTAACGGAAATAGAGAGAGAGAATTCGTAGAAAGAGTGTGACATTATTTCTTGATCAATCTCGGATTGAGATAAGAAAGCTAGTGGATTCCAGAGTACATCTCCAGCGAGAAGTAGGGCTCCGATTAAGGACATGAAATCGTTAAATCTTCTTGTCTCTTTACTTTTCTATTCTTTCGATTACATCTTGATTGAGATGATTTTACTTTAGCATTGTAAGATTGATCAAAGTGAGTGATTAGGTTTCACAGACAAGTTTCCTCCCACAATAGAATCTATACCACAATGCTCAACTTTAGAAACATGTTCTTTGAATGCGTGATTAAACCAGGGGCAGAGGCACATGAGGGGTATGGGAATTCAACTAACCCCTATAAAATTTAATTATTTAATATATGTTTTTGAAAATTTATTTTATTGATCCCATTGAGATATTTTTGACCCCTATAAATCTAAACTAAATCTAAATCCACTTTACACCAATTAAAAATATTTATCTGAACCCTTTAAATCTAACCTTAACCCATATCCACATTAGCAATCTAGACCACACAAATAGGCTCATACTTAAAATAAAAAACATTGTATCCCTTATATAAGTGCTAAACAATAATAGTTTAACAAGTGCTTATTCTTTAGAATTTTATGTTCCCCTTATATAATTTTGTATAAAATATTATAGTTTTTTTTTATGTTTTTCAAATATACTTATATAACTATTACAAGTTAATTTATTTTCTTTTTTGTCGTTACAAGTTAATTTCTATATAACATGCTAGAACGGGTAAGACAATAACCTATAGAAAAGTCACAACATAATATATACGTGCAAATTTAAATTAAATGATGAATTATAATTGTAATATTTTAACTACAATCTAATTTTAAAACCTAGCTCACAAATACAAAAGATAAATCTCTAATAATATTTAAAGTGTATGATATAAGAAAAATGTTCAAAATATGTTATATATTTTGTAGTATTGCTTTTGTACTTTTATTGTTTTATACTTTGACCTCGATAGAAAATAAAAAAGAGAATACGCACATGAGCATCTTTTTGTAGATTTGAAGCCATGGCAAGAGCCACAGAACAAGAGTGGTCTGATGAAGAAGAATCAGCTTCTGTTTCTGAATTGTTCATCTTAGATTTCTTCTTTCTCGCAAGTTCTGTATCAGTGTAAAAAAAAACATGTTAAAAGAAATCTCACCAAACTGTTCTTGAAAAACCCTCACCAAACCAAGTAATCATGGACATTACAACAAGATTGAACAGAACAGAAAGTTACCCATGTTGTCCTGATCATCACCACCATCTTCTTTTGTTCTTGGGTGTTGATGCTTCTTCATCGAAATGTAATCTNTATATCTTTAATATTAAATTTTATATTACTCTGTATTTCTCTAAATAGTTACCATTTATCTTAACTATTTATTTCTCTGCAAGTTGTGAACAATATAATTGTAATATATTGTAATAAATGTCTGGGCGATGCTGGCCCAGTGGTTTATGGGGCTGAAGGGTCTTGGCATAAATTGTTAAGGTCCCATGTTCGAGCGCCCCTGAGAACGTTCATCACCTTTTCCTGGACACCCCACACGGATATAGGCTCATGCTTTAGGGGTTATTTGAATACCCGGAGAGATAGTCTATCCGTGGGCTGCACCTCCCCCAGGAGAATAGTCTGGGTTTCTCCATGGGTGTGGGATAAACCCTTGAATCATCAAAAAAAAAAAAAAAAATTGTAATAATAATATCAACCTTCGTTGTTGTTGATGTTGTTGTTTTTTTGTAAATATACGAACAAGCCTTTTAAAAATAAATGATTATAACTTATAATTAGGTTCCAAGTGGGGAGTTGTCTCGGGGGTCTCAGTTGACGTGTGATGTTGAATTTATGAAAGAGGTCGTAATGATCTCGTGGTCCATCTCGAAGGGTATATATAACCATCATGTTATGGTTAAAAGTAATCAATAAATCAGCAAAATGAGATGAATAGTGAGAATCCGAAACTTGAATATATGCACCCGCTTCAAAGGATGTATGATACAAACCAAAATCGATACCATATGCAGTGGCTGATTGGATAGAAGTTTTTAAAGACTCCTTAATAAGTCATTTTTATCCAATCAAACTTTTTTTTGTTTTTGAGTAGCGCGAGTTTGAATTGCATATCCTATATCATACGTATTACGGGATTATTTGGTATGTTGCATTGCATATGGACATATAGATCTTAATATATTATATCATATTACTGTTTTTTATGTAAAGAAACGAGGATAAAAGGTGAAAATGAAGTTTAGGATCATCGGCTTCGAATGGTAACAGCGGTTTGAGCGGTGCGGAACAAGCGGTTTAGGAGGTGCGGTGCTGTTTTACTGCGGTGCGGTTGGAAGAAACGCATCATGCGGAACAAGTGCGGTTACTGCGGAACAAGCGGTGCATGACAATATATGAATGGTGAAAAAAACAACATGCGGTGCGGTTCAAATGTGTGAATGGTGAAAATATAAAAAGCTGTGCGAGATATATAGTTTTAAAAAATAATTTATAAATAAAATAGATTAATGATATTAATATAATTATAAATTAAAATTATTAATTTGTTAATGATCAAGTCTTTTTCGTAAATTAATTACGAACCATAACTAAATAATTATTAAAATTTAATAAATTTGTTTGACATTTTACAATAATATATTTATTGCTCAAAACAAAATACATCCACAAAAACCAAGTAAAATCATATAATATTATCGAGTACGTTGATTTTCCCATGTTCTTTTAGGTGTCTACATTTTTTACTTATATGGGTTCAAACACTAGTCCAACCTCACGTTGTTAATGACATTTTTTTATTTTTTTCAAATAGATTTTTGTTATTTGATAAAGTTAACATATATGATTTATTTCAAAATTTTCTGAGCTTTAAAACATATATATATATATATGTAAAATTATAAAACTAAAAAACTATTAGCGTGTGTCTTAAAGCTAATAACATCAGTTAGACAAAGACAATAATAATTCTCAAAGCTATAATCCAAATATTTTTAATTTTTTTTTGAATTAAAATAACTATATAAAATGAAATATTATATGATACATATATACATAAGTCAACTGTAAACCACCTAATCGTTGACAGAAAAAAAAAAAAAAAAACAACACCTAACCGCACTTAACCGCACCTATTTTGATTCTTTTGCAACAGCACGTGCGTTTCATGTTTTCTTTCTGTTTCTGAAACGCACCCAGCTGTTTTTCAGAACCGCAACCGCACCTAACTACACCTGCGTTTGAACGGTGAATGGTGACATGTTTTGTAAAACACACGGCGTTTGGAAGAAACGCACCAAACATTCAAGGCCTATATAGAAATTATAAATGTGTTTTGTTCCTCGAAATATAATTCTAATCATAAAAGTATCTAAAAAATAATATTATCTTTACCTATTAGAGAGCATGCATTTTGGGAATTCAAAATCTAGATAATATTGTCTTGGTAGATTAGATTTAATTATCTTAAAAGCTAAATAATATATCAATTAATAATTTAATACAAAATTATTAGTACAAAAACTTTAAAAATTATAGGTGCTAAAAATTAAAATATTATAAAGTATTTTGTACTGTAATTCAAAAAATGAAAACTAAAGTTTATTGTTAATTATTGTCATTTTTATTATCACATAAAAGATTGCAAGTTTTGTTTCTTTCTTAATTTTTAAAGGATTTTATTAATTATGTTTCAATGAAAAAATTAGGGGCATTTGCATATACAATTTTGTTGAACAAGATAATATGCATATATAATCCAACGTATAACACCTTCATGCATTTTTTTTATTGACCAATTATAGATATAAACATTTTTCTTATAATTCAAAAACACTAAATCGTAAACTTTAGCCTAAACTTTAAACACTAAACCCCAAAAATAAATAATAAATCCAAACAGTTAGATCAAGTTTTGTTACAAGTCATAAACCATTAATCTAAACCCTAAATTGGAATGAGGAAACCCAAACATATTGTCGAACATACTTAAAGAGATGATAATATTTTAAACGGTATAGCTCTAAATCCTAGTAGCTGGTTAGTGAACCCAAACCGATTATTAATGTTCAGTAGGCATTCCACGAAACACATACAACAAAAGAAAACTAAACCCTAAATTGGAATGAGAGGAACCCAAAAACATAATGTCGTAACTACCTAATGAGATGATAATATTTTAAACGATAGAGCACTAAATCCAATAACCATAATAGTGAACACAAACGATTAATGTACAGTAGACTATCCATAAAAGACATATTGTAAGGAAAAACTAAAACCTAAATTGTATTGGGATAAAACAAAAACCTAAATTATATTGGGAGAACCTAAACACAATGTTTTAACTACCGAACAAAATGAATTAATTATCTAAAGCATTAACTACCCAATAATATTACTATAAACATCTTTTTGGTTATGAAAATTTTTACGAGTTAACCATGCAACTAATTACTGTTCGTCTTCTCAAATTACACAATGAAATTTTATTTCTTTCAAATTCTTACCGAGAGATATCAAATTAAATTTTATAGTGCATTATGGCTAGTAGTAAAAACAAAATAGATTACATTAACATTTGAAAAAAATAATTAGTATGATAGCCTTTGAAAATTAAAAGAGAGAGAATTCCATTTACAAAAAAAAAGGAGAGTTAAAATGTAAAAGATATATGACAAATAGCTATTTACCTAATACTTTTTTGTTTGGTGTTAGATCTGCATATTAACTCCAAAAACGGATATTCGCCGAAAAATTAACATACTTCCTATTGATAATGTAACACTATATAAAAGTTATAAATGTGTTTTGTTCCTCGAAATATAATTCTAGTCATACAAGTATCTAAAAAAACACATTTACAGTATTTTTTCGTAAACCATAGGTGACTTTAACCAAAAATAATTTTCGTACCGGCAAAGGAATACGGTCTTTTTTTTTGAAGAAGAAGAAGAAGAAGAATGTAATATTTATTTACCAAAAAAAAATTTTAACAATGATTGCTTCATAGTTTAAAATTGGAACTATTACATTTTCAGAGTTTGAACGAGAGAGGTCATCTTGTGGCAAACCATCACTTTAACCCATCTTCGAGTTTATTAGTGCCTAGTTTTCTGATAGATGAGATACGATTGCGGACAGTCTTATCAATGAATCGAGTAAGGAGATGTGTGGGAGGTGGTTGTTCACCGTGACACCTCCTGTTTCGTTCTCGCCAAATGAAATGTACTGCAGCTTGAAACGCGTATCTGAATAAGAAGACATGAGTTTAGCATTGGGATCCGAATCAAAGAGGAGTGTTACAATAACATCCCAAGCCATTGTGAATCTCTCTCCCAATAGATTTTTTGCCAAACTAGCCCAAATTTCCACCGTGTACGTACAAGAGAAGACTAGATGGTCACTTGTTCCCATTGGATCCTTGCATAAAACACACTCGGTGTTTATAGTAGGGTTCCAACTCGCCATACAGTCTTTCGTTGATAGTCGATTGTGAATTGCAAGCCACACGAGGAACAAGTATTTAGGAGTCGTAAAAGGGAACCAGACTCCATTGTACCATTCAACTTGGGCTTGCTCGCTTCTAATCTTGTGCCAAGTATCTGGAACAAAGAATCGCATTTTGAATTTATTATTACTGCCCGGCCACAGAGATTTATCTTCTTCTATGCTCCGTTTCCTGCGTTGAGTTTCAATGGCTTCCTCTGTGTCATTGAACAAGCTTGTTCGATGATTCTTCCTCCGGTGAGTATACAAAAAATAACCCACTATTTCATGCATCTTAATACCGAGTCCAATGAACCCTCCTGTACCCGTTTTATCAAGCAATCGGCCTAGGGAAAACCAGTTGTCGTGCCAGAAAGAATTCGAGTATCCATTCCCCACCTCCACTCGATAAAACTAACTTGCAACTTCCCAATGCTTTAAAATTTTCCTCCATATCCATGAACATGTTGTTTTCGTTTCCTATAGAGACCAGAATGAGTTGTTCTGTATAAAATACATATGAATCCATTTAACCCATAAAGATGACTGCAGATTTATAATTCTCCAAATCAATTTCAAGCAACATACTTTATTCACCTCACGAATCGGTCTTAGTCCCAACCCTCCTTTTTCTTTTAGCTTACAAACTTATGTCCACGCTATTTTTGCTTTGCATATATATATATATAT
>PKML01043622.1:153710-169083 GCA_002933935.1 Eutrema yunnanense
TGAATCTTTCACACTTATTGATCGCTCGGTATTAGACATATATAGAACTTCAAGAAAATATTTACATTAATATAGAGCTTGGAGCCACCAAATTCGCAAAGCCATGTTTCTAACTTAATTTTTTTCAGATTTTTTTCTTTTTCCCGGAACAATCTTGTTTGTTTTCTCTGTGGTGCAAATTTAATTACTCCCCAATATTCGTCTCTCAACAATGAATAGATGCACATGCAATAAGGCAAAAATCAAATTTATATTGCACAAAGAAATACTATAATCTTACTCAATAACCCAAAATATGTTATATATTGAACAAGATATAGAACGAATCAGATCATGTACTAATAAGTACTTGATTAAGGTATCAATTACCTAACGTGCATACATCATTGTAGCACTTTACCCAAAGATAAATTAGAATAACACTCGTAATGAAAGAAACTAAACGAGCTAAGCAAGATAGGTGGTTCGTTTTTCTACTATCGTAGATGAAACAAAGAAAGAGTAAACAAGCAAGATTAAAACGATAACTAAGCAAAAACAAAAGACTAACAAAATTCAAATTCAAACTAAGCGGGAAAATGAACTAAAATGTTTAAACGATGTAAATCAAGACTAAACAACGAATCATTGGGTAAGGTTATCGACTTGGTGATTCCTAGCTAATCCATTATGCTAATTCACTCACACAATGCTAATTTTTAGGTCTAGACCACTAATTAAAATTAATCCATTCCAATGGTACTAATCACTTTACTAATTACCCAATTTTCATAAAGTAAATAATCATTATGTTTCATAAACGAAGTTAACAAACATTAATTTNTCCAAACAGTTAGATCAAGCTTTGTTACAAGTCATAAACCATTAATCTAAACCCTAAATTAGAATGAGGAAACCCAAACATATTATCGAATCTACTTAAAGAGATGATAATATTTTAAACGGTAGAGCACTAAATCCTAGTAACTGGTTAGTGAACCCAAACCGAATAATGTTCACTAGTCATTCCACGAAACACATACAACAAAGGAAAACTAAACCCTAAATTGGAATGAGAGGAACCCAAAAACATAATGTCGTAACTACCTAATGAGATGATAATATTTTAAACGATAGAGCACTACATCCTAGTAACAGATTAGTGAACCCAAACAGTTAATGTACAATAGACTATCCATAAAAGACATATTGTAAGGAAAAACTAAAACCTAAATTGTATTGGGATAAAACTAAAACCTAAATTATATTAGGAGAACCTAAACGCAATGTTTTAACTACCGAACGAAATGAATTAATTATCCAATGCATTAACTACCCAATAATATTACTATAAACATCTTTTTGGTTATGAAAATTTTTACGAGTTAACCATGCAACTAATTACTGTTCGTCTTCTCAAGTTACACAATGAAATTTTATTTCTTTCAAATTCTTACCGAGAGATATCAAATTAAAGTTTATAGTGCATTATGGCTAGTAGTAAAAACAAAATAGATTACATTAACATTTGAAAAAAAATAATCAGTATGATAGCCTTTGAAAATTAAAAGAGAGAGAATTCCATTTACAAAAAAAACAGGAGAGTTAAAATGTAAAAGATATATGACAAATAGCTATTTACCTAATACTTTTTTGTTGGGTGTTAGATCTGCATATAAACTCCAAAAACGGATATTCCCCGAAAAATTAACATACTTCCTATTGATAATGTAACACTATATAAAAATTATAAATGTGTTTTGTTCCTCAAAATATAATTCTAGTCATACAAGTATCTAAAAAAACACATTTACAGTATTTTTTCGTAAACCATATGTGACTTTAACCAAAAATAATTTTCGTATCGGCAAAGGAATACGGTCTTCTTTTTTTTTTTGAAGAAGAATGTAATATTTATTTACCAAAAATTTATTTTTACAATGATTGCTTCATAGTTTAAAATTGGAACTATTACATTTTCAGAGTTTGAACGTGAGAGGTCATCTTGTGGCAAACCATCACCTTAACCCATCTTCGAGTTTATTAGTGCCTAGTTTCCTGATAGATGAGACACGATTGCGGACAGTCTTATCAATGAATCGAGTAAAGAGATATGTGGGAGGTGGTTGTTCACCGTGACACCTCATGTTTCGTTCTCGCCAAATGGAATGTACTGCAGCTTGAAACGCGTATCTGAATAAGAAGACATGAGTTGAGCATTGGGATCCGAATCAAAGAGGAGTGTTACAATATATAACATCCCAAGCCATTGTGAATCTCTCTCCCAATAGATTTTTTGCCAAACTAGCCCAAATTTCCACCGTGTACCTACAAGAGAATACTAGGTGGTCCCTTGTTTCCATTGAATCCTTGCATAAAACACATTCGGTGTTTATAGTAGGGTTCCAACTCGCCATACAGTCTTTCGTTGATAGTCGATTGTGAATTGCAAGCCACACGAGGAACAAGTATTTAGGAGTCGTAAAAGGGAACCAGACTCCATTGTACCATTCAACTGGGGCTTGCTCGCTTCTAATCTTGTGCCAAGTATCTGGAACAAAGAATCGCATTTTGAATTTATTATTACTGCCCGGCCACAGAGATTTATCTTCTTCTATGCTCTGTTTCCTGCGTTGAGTTTCAATGGCTTCCTCTGTGTCATTGAACAAGCTTGTTCGATGATTCTTCCTCCGGTGAGTATCCAAAACATAACCCACTATTTCATGCATCTTAATACCGAGTCCAATGAACCCTCTTGTACCCGTTTTATCAAGCAATCGGCCTAGGGAAAACCAGTTGTCGTGCCAGAAAGAATTCGAGTATCCATTCCCCACCTCCACCCGATAAAACTAACTTGCAACTTCCCAATGCTTTAAAATTTTCCTCCATATCCATGAACATGTTGTTTTCGTTTCCTATAGAGACCAGAATGAGTTGTTCTGTATAAGATACATATGAACCCATTTAACCCATAAAGATGACTGCAGATTTATAATTCTCCAAATCAATTTCAGGCAACATACTTTATTCACCCCACGAATCGGTCTTAGTCCCAACCCTCCTTCTTTTTTTAGCTTACAAACTTATGTCCACGCTATTTTTGCTTTGCATATATATATTAAAACAGAAATCCTTACAAAAAGAACATTAAATATGAAATTTAGAACTCCTTCATTGTTGAATCTTTCACACTTATTGATCGCTCGGTATTAGACATATATAGAACTTCAAGAAAATATTTACATTAATATAGAGCTTGGAGCCACCAAATTCTCAAAGCCATGTTTCTAACTTAATTTTTTCAGATTTTTTTTCTTTTTTCCGGAACAATCTTGTTTGTTTTCTCTGTGGTGCAAATTTAATTACTCCTCAATATTCGTCTCACAAAAATGAATAGATGCACATGCAATAAGGCAAAAATCAAATTTATATTGCACGAAGAAATACTATAATCTTACACCCAAAATATGTTATATATTGAACAAGATATAGAACGAATCAGATCATATACTAATAAGTACTTGATTAAGGTATCAATTACCTAACGTGCATACATCATTGTAGCACTTTACCCAAAGATAAATTAGAATAACACTCGTAATGAAAGAAACTAAACGAGCTAAGCAAGATAGGTGATTCGCTGTTCTACTATCATAGATGAAACAAAGAAAGAGTAAACAAGCAAGATTAAAACGATAACTAAGCAAAAACAAAAGACTAACAAAATTCAAATTCAAACTAAGCGGGAAAATGAACTAAAATGTTTAAACGATGTAAATCAAGACTAAACAACGAATCATTGGGTAAGGTTATCGACTTGGTGATTCCTAGCTAATCCATTATGCTAATTCACTCACACAATGCTAATTTTTAGGTCTAGACCACTAATTAAAATTAATCCATTCCAATGGTACTAATCACTTTACTAATTACCCAATTTTCATAAAGTAAATAATCATTATGTTTCATAAACGAAGTTAACAAACATTAATTTTTTCACATAAACGTTTAAAAACATTAAACAAACGGAAACACGAATATTTACGTTTAACCCAAAGACGCAAATGAAAAAGAGATAAATAAATTAGAACAAAAACAAATAACATAAAACAACAACTTTAGTTATTTTTGGGCGTCAAGATCGCCGCAAACTTATTTAAACAAAAACATAAAAATGCAAACACAAACCAAATATGTTGCCAAGTTCTTCCTAGAAAAAACCTTAAACAAACATCACACAACAGTTATGAATAAACTGGTGGAGTTGAACACCATCGCAATAGTGTTTTAATTCCTCCCAAATCTGCTCTTCCTCGTCTGGAGAATGGCGGCATGTGTAAACCGCTATTGTACTATGCCAAGATTGAGAAGACGAAGGTCCAATCACAAAAAGCCTATCTCCGATCGACTTAAACGTAACTCCCCAACCAAAGGCAGCATCTGATCTCACAGGCACAACACCAAGTTTCTTCCAAGCATTTCCGTTTATATCATAAACACGAAGCTCGTTCAAAGATGTTTCCAACGAGTAGAGATTGTCGTCGACCACCGCAATGAGGGGAGGCGATTGCAAAGGCGTGAACGTCATGTCTTTGAGCATGTTCGGTATAAGCTCCCAAGAATTTGTCACCTCATCGTATCGTTCTCCACAAGTTAGGTATTCATCATTCTCATCTCGGCCACCAAGAACGTAAAACTTGCCGCGCAAGAAACATCCTGAGCTAAATTTCCTTCGCTTATGCATTCCATGAATCACAGTCCACATTTTGGTATCAGCATTATACTTCTCCGATGTGTTCACAACCTCATGGATCCCTATTTCATTTACCTTCATCCCTCCAGCAAAAAAAGCATCGGTTTCACGGCTTGCAGAACCGTACATGACCCTTGGTGTGGTCATTGCAGGACCTTTGAACCACTTATGCCTCTCTAGCTCATATCGCCACACCACATTGCCCTTCAACTCTCTCCCGGTGACTATTAATTGAGTACCCACACTAATCGTTTCCTTATCACTAAAGAAGAAGCAATAATCGTCAGAAGGAACTTCTGGAAGTTTTCGAAAATGCTCAAAATCTTGATCAAACATTGTCCAACAAGTATTACCATCCGAATGCATAAACACGTATGGTTTCACAAGCCCACGTTCTCGTCTCACCCTAAAAATCTCACCGCTCTTTAACAATTTCAAAATCCGTTTGTTGAAAAACTGTAGTTTCGAGTATTCAAAGCATGATACCCGGTAAAAGATCTCGACCGCAAGCTCTTCCAAAAGCTTAGGAACAACATAACCTGCATCTTGACCATCTAAACATGTCAAATTCTGAATTGTTTCTACGCTTTCTCCTTGTTCTTCGTCTTTTGACATCATTTTCTGTAGAATTCCAAACCAAAATTTTTTATTTTTTTGTCAACTCCAAACCAAAAATTATAATATGAATTATTCACCACTCAATTTATTTGCAAGAATCTAGTCGAACAGTTTTGATAGAGAGAACTACATTGTAAACATATTCAAAGTTCCAATCTTGTTGTAAAGAAACAATTAAAAAAAGTTTTTTTTAACGGTAGAACATCAGAGAGATGCATTTGGAAAAGTTACGATCAAACTCAATGAATTAGGCAAGAATTATTAATTGATGCATTTGAAAAAAATGGTATCTCACTATTCAAAACAATAGCGAGAACCACACAAAAAAAATTCATATCGAAAAGAAATAAAAAAAAAGATAATTTAACATATAAGAATATTTTTTTTTCTAAACAATTTAGTAGCAAATTGGAAATACAATTTACCACTTTAATTTGGCATATTATTATGGGTTTATTATTTGTTTTCACAATTTTTATTACTTTAAAATTAAAAAAAAAAATCTTTAGAAAATGAAATTTGGGAATATGTGTTGTTTATTCAAAATTTTGAAGTATAGATTAGCATATCACACTATTCATCTATAATTTTTTTTAAAAATTTGCATATATATATATATATTATAATAATCTGTCAATAGTAAAGTGTCAATGGTGACGACAAAATTGATGATATTTAGAATCCATAACCTCATAATTAGTTATTAAATTTATTATAAATATATGCCGCGTTTATACCTTAAAGTTGATCGAGATGACTCCAATGAACAGGCACTTGAATCTTGATTTGATTAATTTAATTAAAAAAAAATGTGGTGCCGCAAATTTGACAAATTACTAGCCGACAAATTAATAAGATATATATAGTTTATATGCTTTTAATTCTCTACCATAGTAATTTTGTTTTAGTTCATTTTCTTACCATATTATTGAAAGGTTTTTATTCAACCTTCTACTATAAAATACGAGTGATTAATGATTTAACAATTTTGACTGCTTTGTTAGGTTTTTATTTAACTCTTTACCATAAAACACTAGTAATAAATTTTTAATTATTCAGTTTAGACTAATTTTTGGTAATTGTTTTAAGAATATTTGTTAAGTTGACAAACATATAATTGACTATGTTTTCAATTTCACGTAAATTACTTAATTTAAGTTGTTTCATGTTTAAAAAAATTATATATATATTAAAACAGAAATCCCTACAAAAAGAACATTATATATGAAATTTAAAACTCCTTCATTGTTGAATCTTTCACACTTATTGATCGCTCGGTATTAGACATATATAGAACTTCAAAAAAATATTTACATTAATATAGAGCTTGGAGCCAACAAATTCTCAAAGCCATGTTTCTAACTTAATTTTTTCAGATTTTTTTTTCTTTTTCCCGGAACAATCTTGTTTGTTTTCTCTGTGGTGCAAATTTATTTACTCCCAATATTTGTCTCTCAGAAATGCCTAGATGCACATGCATGCAATAAGGCAAAAATCAAATTTATATTGCACGAAAAAATACTATAATCTTACTCAATAACCCAAAATATGTTATATTTTGAACAAGATATAGAACGAATCAGATCATATACTAATAAGTACTTGATTAAAGTATCAATTACCTAACGTGCAAACATCATTGTAGCACTTTACCCAAAAAGAAATGAGAATAACAACACTCGTAATATAATGAAAGAAACTAAACGAGCTAAGCAAGATAGGTGATTCGTTTTTCTACTATCCTAAGATGAAACAAAGAGTAAACAAGTAAGATTAAAACGATAACTAAGCTAAAACAAAAGACTAACAAAATTCAAATTCAAACTAAGCGGGAAAATGAACTAAAATACTTAAACGATGTAAATCAAGACTAAACAACGAATCCTTGGGTAAGGTTATCGACTTGGTGATTCCTAGCTAATCCATTATGCTAATTCACTCACACAATGCTAATTTTTAGGTCTAGACCACTAATTAAGATTAATCCATTCCAATGGTACTAATCACTTTATTAATTACCCAATTTTCATAAAGTAAATAATCATTCTGTTTCATAAATGATATCATCACATTTTGCATCATTATCATCACATTTTGCATCATTCTAGCATCCGTTTCATATAGGTTTAGAGTCATTTACATGTAGTTCATGATACTTCTTTAGCATTTAGGTCATTTTAGGAGTCTAGTGTGTCTACATTCAGTCCTAGAGAGTCATTGCATGTTTTGGATCGTATTTCAGGTAAAAGCAAGCTCAACACCCAGCATCGATCGATACCAGGTGTGACATCGAGTATCGATCGACACCGATGGGATTACACCGATGCCACTGCTCGGTGTCACAGCTCGGTACTGCCACAGGAAGAACCCGGGGGGAAAAGTCCTTAACACGGAGCAAAGATAACGAGGAGTGACCTCGGTATCCACTGAAGCAGCATCGACCGATACCAGGATCAGCACCGAGTATCGATCGACACCGAGGGGCAATACCGATGCTCCTGCTCGGTGTCACAGCTCGGTATTGCCACAAGAAGATCCCGGGGGAAATGGCCCTTAATACGGAGCAAAGATACCGAGGAGTGACCTCGGTATCCACTGAAGAAGCATCGACCGATACCAGGATCAACACCAAGTATCGACCGATACCGAGGCCACTGCTCGGTATTGGCTCATCGGGGCCACTGCTCGGTATTGGCTCATCGGTACAAAAACCCAGGCTCAATACCGAGCAGTGATACCGAGGTGTGTCCTCGGTATCAATCGATACCGAGCAGTGATACCGAGGTGTGTCCTCGGTATCGATCGATACCAAACGTTTTATCCACTTAAACCGGGTCGGTACCCGGTTTGTCCCGGGTCGACCCGGTTCGTTACTATTCACTATTTAAACCCAAAAACCTAATTTGTGAGGGCTAAGTCTTTTTCTAAGCAAAAACCCTCTCTAAGAGTGATTTGTAAGAGATTGATCTTTTTAATTTATGCAATTTGAGTATTGTTTTCTTGATTTAATCCATCTATCTTCTACTTTCTAATCATTCAATCATCTTGATCATGAGCTTTAACACTTCTTTCCTTGGATTTGTTAAACCCATGATGATTAGTGAGTAGTCTTAAGGATCTTGGGATGAGGTTGATTATGGGGATCTAGGGTTTGATTAGTGGTGTTTAGGATTAGATAATCTTATATTCCTTCTTGTCTAGAGTCCCTAATGCTAGATCTAGCTTGAAAGAGTGGGTCTTGATCATTAGGTATTTCATGAACACCAAGTGTTTGATGAAATGCCAAGACCAAACTAGACAAGAGATTTATGTTCCTAACCTAAGACATTAGTTGTTTAGGGTATATCTTTGGTTGATCTTGTTATGATTCTTAATGCTTGCTAATTGATAATCCACAAATGATAATTTGCTAATGGGTTTGATAATTAGCATAGTGATTAGTTGCTTGAAAGAGAACTAATCTAGATTAGAGATCTATTACCTAGGAATTAGCTTCTTGAGTAAATGAGCACCACTAATTGAACTTGGATCATCCTATATCATTAACCTTATCTCTTGTTCCGCTTTTATTATTTGGATTACATCTTGCTTAGTTGTTTACTTGTTTAATTTGGATACTTAATTACAACCACCTTGTTTAGCTTAAATTACCTTTGAACCTTGCATGCTTAGTGTTTAGAATAGTCCCAATTATGGATTGATAACCTCCTTACTACATCGTATTGGGGATATTGATACCTCTTAAGAGACTAAAAAGTCTTGTATCAATTTGGCGCCGTTGCCATATTGGGATTTGTTTTAACATTAAGGTTTAGGCTCTTTGTGAGATTAAGCTTTATTTCTTACAAAGTTACTAATCTTGTTTGCTTTCAATTGCTCTCTCTAAACCTATAGGTGCATGCATACACGATCTCGAGGCGACGACAATCTAGTTGGACCACGAGACGACATACATCGATTACAACGAAGGTTTCGAACAAGAGAAGGAAGTGTAAGACAACAAGAAGTTGAGACCAACATGGAACACTATGAGAACGTTCCACTTGGGAAAATCAATTAAGCCATTCCCCACCAACGGAACGGTGGGAATGGAGATGGACACGGCAACAACCAAGGTGGTAATGGAAACCATCCCGCACAAGGTGGTAATGAAAACCACCACGCACAAGGAGGGAACGCGCACAACGACCCTCATCCACCCGCCCGGCCAAGAAGTCCCAACCACCCACCTAGAGCTAGAAACATTGTTGGAAAAGGTGATGCCGCTAATGCTCACCAAAACCGCCAAGGCATTCAAGCTCCACCGGTGGAGAATAACAACTTCGAAGTCAAACCGGGAGTTATCAACATGGTTCAAGCCAATAAATTTCATGGCTTGTCCATGGAGGATCCATTAGACCACATTGACCAATTTGACCGGATATGTGGTCTCACGAAGATCAATGGGGTCTCCGAAGATGGGTTCAAGCTTCGTCTCTTCCCATTCTCTTTGGGTGACAAGGCTCACCAATGGGAAAAGACCTTACCTCAAGGATCTATCATTTCGTGGGATGATTGCAAACGCGCGTTTCTCGCCAAATTCTTCTCACCGGCTAGAACCGCCAAGCTTCGCAACGAGATCTCAAGTTTCACACAACGATCCAATGAGTCTTTCAATTAGGCTTGGGAGAGATTTAGAAGCTACACGTCTCAATGCCCACATCACGGCTTTAGCAACGCCTCTCTCCTTAGCACGCTCTACCGGGGTGCTTTACCTAAGATCCGTATGCTTCTTGACACGGCATCTAACGGGAACTTCTTGGCTAAAGACGTTGAGGAAGCAATGGAGCTTGTCGAGAATTTGGCCCAAAGTGACGGTACCTATGGCGATGACTATGACCGCGCCACAAGGACTACTAGTGATTTTGATGAGAACAAACGGGCCAAGGACATGAAAGCTCTTAACAACAAGTTGGACAAGCAAGCCAATTTGATTGACAAAATACTAGTGTCTTCCCAAAAGACGGTCAACTTTGTGGATGCTCATGATGAGAACCAAGGTTATTTTCAAGAGGAGAACGTAGACATGAACACTCAAGAGGAGGTTAACTATGTGGGGAATCAAGGGAACTTCCAAAATCAAGGGAACTTCCAAAATCAAGGGAATTACCAACGTCAAGGTTTCAATCAAAACTATCGGAACCACCCAAACTTCTCCTACCGGAACACAAATGTGGAAAACCCACAAGATCAAGTCTATCCTACTCAACCTACTCAACCTCAAGGAGCCCCACAAAAACAATTTCAACTATAAGGGCAAGCTTCTAATACCAACAATCAAGCCTTTGTCCCAAGGAATCAATTCCAATGGAACCAAGGTGGATTTCAACAAAAAGCTCCACCCGGTTTTCAAGCACCTACGTCTAAACCGCAAGAACTTGATTTGAGCTCCATGTTCCAACAACTACTTAAGGGACAAGCGGAGATCCATACGAAGGTGGATTGCTCTTACAATGACCTCAACACGAAGATTGAGGCTTTGAACTCCAAGGTCAAACACATGGAGAACAAAGGTATGGCTTCCTCTTCGAGACCACAAGGTCAACTACCGGGCAAATCCGAAGCAAATCCCAAGGAGTATGTCAATGCAATAACTTTGCGAAGTGGCACGCTCTTGCCTACAAGAGAAGCCCCTTCTCCCATCAATGCGGACATTGAGGACCAAAGTGGGGGGTGGAACTTCAAGAGGATGAGGTAGTGAAGGAGCACGAAGGGGTTGAAGAAGTCGAGAAGATTAAGCCTAGAGTTGTTGGCGCTCAAGAGAAGCCAAAGAAGAGTGTGTTCGTCCCAAAGCCATATGTCCCAAAGCTACCTTTTCCGGGTCGTTTCAAGAAACAACTCATGGACAAGTATAAGGCTATTTTTGATAGGCAAATGGAGAAAGTGGAACTCACAATGCCTTTGGTGGATGCATTTTTACTTGTCCCCCAATATGCCAAGTTTTTGAAAGATGCGGTTAATGAAAGAGCTAAGGAGATGGAATCCATGGTCATCCTAACTCATGAATGTAGTGCCATTATACAAAATAAGATGGTACCCAAGAAGCTAGGAGACCCGGGATCCTTTACCTTACCTTGTGCTCTTGGACCTCTAGCCTTCAATCATTGCTTATGTGATCTTGGAGCAAGTGTTAGCCTCATGCCATTCTCGGTAGCTAAGAGATTAGGTTTCACCCGCTACAAGGCATGCAACATCTCTCTAATATTAGCGGATAGGAGCGTGCGGGTCCCTATTGGTCTACTTGAGGATCTACCAATTGTGGTGAAAGACTTCATCGTCCCCACGAACTTTGTAGTTCTTGAAATGAATGAGGAACCAAAAGACCCCCTTATCTTTGGTAGACCGTTCCTAGCAACCGCGGGAGCGATAATCGACGTAAGGAAGGGCAAGATAGATCTCCATTTGGGTAAAGGGGAAGTGCTTGAGTTTGACATCAACAAAGTAATGAAGAAGCCCACTATAGACGGACAATGTTTCTACATCGAGACCATGGACGAGTTGGCCGATGAATTACTTGAAAAAATGAGAGTGGAAGATGGGTTAGAAGTGGTTTTGACAAGGGGACACGGTGATCATGGGTTTTTGAGCAAGGAGAGTCAAGGCTATGAACTTCTCATGGATTCTCATAAGCCGGTTGAGAAGAACACCACGTTTATTGAGTTGTGCATACGGGATACCACGGTTCAAGAAGAGTTCGTTCTAGCATTCGAAGAGACTAGCAATGGTAAGACTAGTTTTGGGGAGGACGATTGGAGCGAGCTCAAGGCCCCAAAGGTGGACCTAAAGCAACTTCCCGCGGGATTAAGGTATGCGTTCTTAGGTCCGAATGAGTCATACCCGGTTATCGTGAACGAGAGTCTAGATGAAAATGAACTATCCTCCCTTCTTGTGGAACTTAGGAAGTATAGGAAGGCAATTGGCTATTCTTTAGATGATATCAAGGGTATTTCCCCAAGTTTGTGCACACATAGAATCCATTTGGAGGATGAATCGAGGACCTCTATTGAACATCAAAGAAGGTTAAACCCTAATTTGAAAGATGTTGTAAAGAGAGAGATTCTTAAGCTCTTGGACGCGGGGATTATCTACCCAATATCGGATAGTACGTGGGTCTCCCCGGTTCATTGCGTACCTAAGAAAGGGGGGATGACGGTTGTTAGAAATGACAAGAATGAGATGATTCCTACTAGGACGATAACCGGGCATAGGATGTGCATTGACTATAGGAAGTTAAACTCATCTACTCGAAAAGATCATTTCCCGTTACCTTTCATAGATCAAATGCTTGAACGTCTCGCTAATCATCCTTTTTATTGTCTTAGACGGTTATTCGGGGTTCTTTCAAATACCCATACACCCGAATGACCAAGAGAAAATCACATTCACATGCCCTTACGGTACCTTCGCATATCGAAGGATGCCGTTTGGGTTGTGTAACGCTCCCGTAACTTTCCAACGTTGCATGATGTCCATTTTTTCCGATCTTATTGAGGACATGGTAGAGGTCTTTATGGATGACTTCTCCGTGTATGGATCTTCCTTTGGTGTTTGCTTGTCCAATCTTTGTAGGGTCTTGCAACGATGCGAAGAAGCAAACTTGGTGCTCAATTGGGAGAAGTGCCATTTTATGGTACGAGAAGGGATCGTGCTAGGACACAAGATTTCCGAGAAAGGGATAGAGGTGGACAAAGCCAAGATTGAGGTGATGGTTAGTTTGGAGCCGCCTAAGACGGTCAAAGACATCCGGTCTTTCTTGGGTCATGCGGGGTTCTACCGAAGGTTCATCAAAGACTTTTCAAGGATTACTAGACCCCTCTCCCGGTTGCTTTGCAAGGAGGTCGAGTTTATGTTTGATGAGGAGTGCATGGGAGCATTCCTAGAGATCAAGAAAGCGTTGATTAGCGCCCCTATAGTCCAAGCACCGGATTGGGACCTTCCGTTTGAGATAATGTGTGATGCTAGCGACTATGCGGTTGGAGCCGTTTTGGGTCAAAAGAAAGACAAGAAGACCAATGTGATCTACTATGCTAGTAGGACTCTAGATGATGCTCAAACTAGGTATGCAACCACGGAGAAGGAGTTGTTGGCCGTAGTCTTTGCCATGGAGAAGTTTAGATCTTATGTTGTGGGTTCAAGGGTGATTGTCTACACCGATCACGCGGCTTTAAGATACATTCATGCAAAGAAGGACACGAAACCAAGGCTACTATGCTGGATCTTGCTACTCCAAGAATTCGATTTGGAGATAGTAGACAAGAAAGGCATAGAGAACGGAGTAGCGGATCACTTGTCTAGGATGAGGATAGAAGACCTCGTCCCCATCGAAGACAAGCTTCCCGAAGAAAGTCTTATGGTTGTGAAGGTATTGAGAAGGGGGATTGACGCCGTGAATGGTATGGAGGAAGCTAGCGGTCTACAAGATGAAAAGCTACCATGGTTTGCGGATCTAGTCAACTACCTAGTTTGTGGGAAGGAACCGCCTTTGGATTGGTATAAGAAGAGGAAGTTCTTCCACGACATCACTAGATACTATTGGGACGAGCCCTACTTGTACAAGTTGTGTTCGGACGGGTTGTATAGAAAGTGCGTAGCGGAAGAAGAAGTGCAAGGGATCCTACTACATTGTCACGGGTCAACCTATGGCGGGCACGCATCCTACAAAACCGCTAGAAAAGTTTTGCAATCCGGCTTTTGGTGGCCTTCGTTATTTAAGGACGCACATACCTTCGTCTCCACGTGTGATGCATGCCAACGGAAAGGGAATATTGGGAGGAGAGATGAAATGCCCCAAAACCCAATCCTTGTGGTAGAGATGTTTGAGGTGTGGGGCATCGACTTTATGGGACCTTTCTCGTCATCATATGGTAACCAATACATATTGGTGACGGTCGATTACGTCTCCAAATGGGTAGAAGCCATTGCAAGCCCGACTAACGATGCCAAGGTCGTTCTAAAACTGTTCAAATCCGTAATCTTCCCGAGGTTCGGAGTTCCGAGAGTGGTCATTAGCGATGGAGGTAGTCATTTCATCAACAAGGTGTTTGAAAGCTTACTAAAGAAGCACGGTGTGAAGCATAAGGTAGCAACGCCTTACCACCCTCAAACGAGTGGCCAAGTAGAAGTGTCAAACCGGAAAATCAAGGCCATACTTGAGAAGACGGTTGGAGGTTCTGATATATCATGGTTTTTACCCTGTTTAGGCCATGATATAAGTCCTTTTTATAGAGTCTTTCTAGTGTTTTGTAGTATTATAGAGTCTTTTACAGGTCTTAGCACGTTTGGAGCTTAATTGGAGATATTGGAGCTTTCTGGAACATTCTGGAGCGAAGCAGAAGATCCGTGTAGCATACCCGTCAAAATCACCTGAGTATCGATCGATACCCGACGTGGAAATAGAAGGATCGCGACTTAATGAAGAGTTGAAGAATTGCAGAATTGGCCCAGAAGACTTTGATATTTACAAGATGGCCCAGAACGTGTTTTAGGTTATAAATAGGATTTTACAGCCACTTGTTTAGGCTATGCTTTATTTTTCTGTGCTTTTATTACTCTGGTTTGAGACAAGTCTGATTTCCCTTCGTCCGAGATCAGATCTCAAGAACCTTGCTATTATTCTATTGATGATTTATTCAAACATGTCTTTTGATTTAATTGCCATGTCTGAGTAGATCCACCTTAGGTTTAGGGTTTTCTCACAAAGGATTTCTCTGAATGCTAGGTTAATTATCTGTTTAGGATTCACCATCTAAATCATAGTTCTTCGCTTAGGTTGTGTTCATAGCTAATTCTAGGTTGACGAATCTGGAACTTAGATCTTAGGATAATTAATTAGGCACGACAGTGCGATTAATTACCTGATAGAACCTAGGTGAGCAAATTGATTACTCGCAAAGAAATTTGGTTTAATTGATTTGTGAACATATCAAACCTGATATTAAAGCTGATTTAGACTTTAGGATTCGCAAAGAAATTTGGAATTCCTAG
>PKML01043622.1:182330-240946 GCA_002933935.1 Eutrema yunnanense
ATTTCATGAACACCAAGTGTTTGATGAAATGCCAAGACCAAACTAGACAAGAGATTTATGTTCCTAACCTAAGACATTAGTTGTTTAGGGTATATCTTTGGTTGATCTTGTTATGATTCTTAATGCTTGCTAATTGATAATCCACAAATGATGATTTGCTAATGGGTTTGATAATTAGCATAGTGATTAGTTGCTTGAAAGAGAACTAATCTAGATTAGAGATCTATTACCTAGGAATTAGCTTCTTGAGTAAATGAGCACCACTAATTGAACTTGGATCATCCTATATCATTAACCTTATCTCTTGTTTCGCTTTTATTATTTGGATTACATCTTGCTTAGTTGTTTACTTGTTTAATTTGGATACTTAATTACAACCACCTTGTTTAGCTTAAATTACCTTTGAACCTTGCATGCTTAGTGTTTAGAATAGTCCCAATTATGGATTGATAACCTCCTTACTACATCGTATTGGAGATATTGATACCTCTTAAGAGACTAAAAAGTCTTGTATCAATAAACGAAGTTAACAAACATTAATTTTTTCACACAAATGCTTAAAAACATTAAACAAACGGAAACAAGAACATTTACGTATAAACCAAAGACGCAAATGCAAAAGAGGAAAATAAATCAGAACAAAAACAAATAACATAAAACAACAACTTTAGTTATTTTTGGGCTTCAAGATCGCCGCAAACTTATTTTAAACAAAAACATAAAAATGCAAACACAAACAAAATATGTTGCCAAGTTTGTTTTTTTTTTTTTTTGGTTTAAATGTTAGTTTTTGAAAATTGTTGACAGAAGTTACATGAAAACTAAGAAAACAGATTAACCAAAAAAACTACTGACAACGACAAAAATGCAACAACAACACAGAAAAGCTAAGGAAACGGCAAGCGAGGTAAGATCAAACGAAAACCGAAACAAACACATACGTGAAAGCAGCAGTCACACGCCAAAACGCGGACCATCCCATTCTTGCCACAGCTCCGAAGAACTAGAGTTCTCATCCTTGTTGCCACGAGCATCATCCTGAGGCACGTCCTCAAACTTCAAGAGTGAGATGCCTACAGCTTCTCCAAGAACTAACGGGATCTCCGGCTTCCGTAGCGGACTAACTTACAACCATCGACAAGGGAGTCCGAGCGGGCAATCGAATAGTCACCTCCGAGCGCCATTCCCGAGAAATAGAAACTCCTCAGGAACCAGCTCCCACAGCTAGAAGTTAGTCTCAACAACAAACCGTTGCCTCGACATCTCAGGTCCGGATCCGGTCCACCATCTACACCGAACTAAATCCGGAGCCAACACAAGCCGAGCCCTCTCGCACAGACGCGTTGCCGCCGCATCTTTGCCGGAACACTCACCGCCGAGGAACTCATGCCACACCGATGGAAGACGTCGTCGGAGCTTAACTGCCACACGAGCCGAACAAAGCTACCGTCGAGCCACACGCCTCGACCCACCGCTGAGAGCCACCGCCGGTGGAGCCACACCTGCCGGAAAATGATACCCACCACTCCGAGGCTTGCCACAATGAGACAAGAGCCTCAACACCAATTGACGAAGATTGAACCCGTCCTCAAGGTTCAAATGCCACCGTCGGGAGTCGAATAGCCCAGATCTTCGAGCACCGCCCACATCGCCTCCTCGGAAACCAAAACGGGAAACGAGACAAGGGAGGGACCAAACTCTGTGGTGAAGGCCAAGAGACACCACTCCACCATCGAATTAAGCCGGAAAGCACGCCGCCGGCACGAGGAACTCGAGATCTGAAGCTTGAAACCGCCGGTGAGGGAAAACGTCGGAGAGCAACAAAGAGGAGGAACCGCCGACAGAGAGAAGCGGCAGACAAAGGAGAGGAGTACAAAGCACAATGGGTATTAAGGAGATGAATTTCAAAATGAAGACATCTAGAGAAAGAAGATTACTCCAATTGCACGAGTTATAAGAAATTCGGCACAACGCCTACGAGAACTCAAAGATATACAAAGAGAAGACGAAGGCGTACTATGACAAGAAGATCATCCATCGATCATTCAGTGCTAACGACAAGGTTTTTTATAAGTACCAATATAACTTATAATTTATATACTTACTAGTCAGATTTTCTAATTAAAGTACCAATCAGAACCCTAAATATCTGCAAGTGCAGAAATGTGTGTTGTACTACTTAGGAGTCGAACCACATAGATTTTGTTGTTTTTGTACGAATCATTTGGATACTTAAATCAAACTAGAACATAAATAATTTAGATTTGGTTTTATGTCACTAAAATCTAAACTAAAGAATAAAATAAACGGGGTTGTAAACAATTAAACTAAGCGATGGGCTTAAGGGTATTCGCAGGGATTCATGGCTAAAACGATGTAAAAATAAATTAATGATAAAGGTAATCAACTACGAAAATTCTTGAACTCGAATCAAAGATGTATGATTAGGTCACTCTCATGATCCTAACTAATTACCGACCTATTCGACCAGTAGCTTTCGTCTCTGGTCGCGAATGAGGTAACGCATTATTTCGTTTAGGATTCATCATCGCTCACAATACTCTATAAGTAACTTTCGTCTCTTATAGCAAAATCGCTCGTTTTCCTGACCAATTCATGCCTCAATACTTTTGAATGGTACCGATGAGATTCCGAACAATTTTGGTGTGTGAATTCATACCCAAACTTTTAATTATTTGAATATTCATACACGTACTAAATTTTTAGTCAATCTCGTTAAATTTTTTAACAGGTGATGACTCGGATGCCATGTGTCATCCCTGTTGGAACAACCAAATTTTTTTAAGAAAAAAACAATAAAAAAATTGTTTTTTTGTAACAAAAAAAACTTGACAAAACGATTTGCTTCATCTTCTTCGATTTGGGAAATAACATTCTAGGGTTTATTTTGAAAATCAGAACAAAACTAAGAAAAAAAATCAAATTGCACACATAATTTCAAACTAGGAAGCTACGAATCCCTAGCCCAGAGCCGCACCAATCTCTACCGATTCCCTTGTTCTAACAACTTCTGGGCTGCGTCTCATGGAGCTTGGTGTCGACGCAGTCTGCATTGATGCGGACGAAGAGATCTCACGACCCATTCTCCACCGAAAAAGGGTTATTCCGTTGTTTCACGCCGTCCGTCGCACCGGAATCAGAGTCACCGGAACTGAGCAGTTGAACGATATCGGCCCATTCAATTTTGGAATCATTTGTGTCCGTACAGTTTCTTGTATGAGTGAGAGATATACAGGAACAGATTTGATTATTTTCGACATAACATTTTGATTTCATCAATACCTTTCTGGTTTTTATGCATTTCAAAAGTTTAGAACTCTTCATTCATCATCATTTTTGCTTCTGTAACAAAAAAAAAAACTTATGTGGATATCTGATTCAGGAAGAAAAAAAATGTGTCGTTCTTGTAAAAGGATTTTAATAAACGTAAAAGAGGATGTGGAGTTACATAATTATGTAAATGATGACTACGAACAAATGATCTTGTAAAAGNGAAATACTCTGATCCTTGGTTGATGATCTTAATGAATTTTATAACTATGTAGTCATAAAATTCTGCCTATGAAGTATAGGATGTAAAAGGATAACTACATAGTTAACGTTCATAGTTAACTATGGAGTTACATAGTTCTTGTAAAAGGATCCATAGTTAAAAGTCACAGAGGAAGGAAATAAGATCAGCCTCTCTTTGTCCATAGTTACACAAAGCTAGAAGCTCTGATTTGGGCGATGGAGTATATATATGTTAATGCATTATGAAGTAGCCCTCTTTTTCAACCAGATTCCACCGTTACCATTTAGGCTTTTAAGTTTGTATAGCGCATGTAACACATAGTAAAAATATGAATAGCAATTTCGAGTCTTGTAATGTATTCTCATAAACTCCCAATGCAAAGGAAAAGAAAACATATATAGTACATTTTTTATAGTGTTTTATCTCTTAATGAAATAAAACAATAAAAATAAAAAGAGATTATATTTCTATTTGACGGCAAATATATATAAAAAAACCTTCATTTGAGAAAGCCGAATAATTAAATAAATATGCTTTTTTCACTATCTTTGTCAATCAATTTTTCGTTTTTAAGAGTTTGGTATGCGTTAAAGTTAGGGTTTAGGGTTTAGATTTAACATTTAGAATTTAGAGTTTAACAATTCTTGATTTAGGATATTAAATGGACAAAGACTTTTAAAAAGTGTCAATTTCACATATGGAATATGATAAAGTGTTAGTGTATGCAAAAACCTGATAAAGGAAAAACAATTGTTAAAACTTGCATAAAACGATGCGTCTTAAATTCTAGAATACCAAATAAGATGAAAATTAACCAATAAGAAAAGAAAAAACTAAGTAGCAAACAAACTTGCGCAAGAGACAACTCTTAGTTTTATCGAATAACATGAATCACAATTTTATAAAATTATATGCCATATCGATATTAACTATCAGAACTCAACAACATACACTCCATTAAAAGATACACATGATGACACATAGTTATTGGTTAGCTTCTTTAACTTTTTTTTTTTTGGTAAAAATGTTAAGAAAGCTTCTTCTTCTTCTTTAACTTAACAAACAAAAAGCTTGGTTTTAGAGTAAAGACTTGTAGCACTTTACATACTTTAATTTAACATTTTGTTTTTAGTCTCTGGAGATGGGACAAAATCTAAATACGTTGCGTCTTCATCTTTAAAAATGAATTCTAAAACGAATGACTCTCCTATCTTTACGCCATTAGCCTCACAAAAGCCCTTCCAATCAATTCCCAAGGCCACGAATCCATCTCTTGACAATAGATAAGCCGAGTACTTCATTCCATCTTTACCCAACAAAGTTATCTTCCCAAGCTTGTTGATGCCATTAGCTCTCATGAATTCACTTGGAAGATGCTGCAAAAGATTTGAACAAACACCGCTGGTTAATTATTGATTAGAATATAAGATAGAAACTAACCCACAAGAGTTATTTAGTAAACTTACCAATTTACAGGCTTTGATATCTTCAGGTACAAGTTCTAATGTCACTAATCGGTTTTGGATTAATGACGATGAATTACTCGTCTCATCTATGTTGTTCTTGTCTTTCTTGGTTGTGTTTCCAAGTTCTTTCTCGTTGGCTTTTGAGCTCTCTCCTATATGGTTTCTATCACTATCTGAATAGAACAGTTTGAGGACAGGGAGTTCGTTTTCCCATTCTAACTCTAGCGTGAAGAATCTACCCGGATTTAACCCATTTTCTATAGCAAACTCTTTCCAGCCCTTCCCCAAACACAATGATTTTCCTGAGTGTTCCCCTCTAAGATTAACCAGCGATTTTGTACCATTTTTTCCTACCATAGTTATTATCCTAGGATTGGTTATTCCATTTTTTCTCATGAATGGCATTGAAAGATACTGAAAAGTTTTTAAACAAATAACATAATTAATAAGAGTATAAAATATAAACCTAATTAACCCTAGAATAGTTTATTGCTAGAACTCACTTGTCTATATTTTATGAGGCTGTTAGGTGCGACTTGCAATGTCATAAACCGGCTTTGGCTTGATGGAAAACACTACAAAAAAAGGGTTCAGACATTTTCAGCATTTTTTCATGACATCAAATTGTAGAACACTTTTTTAGTGTCATGACTCATGAGTAACGAACCTAACAATAATATAGCAAACATGTAAAAACAGTTAGTTCCTAATGCATGAAATAAGTAAGGGGTAGTATGTAGGAAAATCAGCCAAATCAAACCAATCCAAATGAAATCAAGCCAGACCAAACATAATCGATATGAAATTTGGTGTTACTTCAGTATACATACCAAAGTAAACAAAAAAAAGTTAGGTTTTTTAAGGAAAATATATACAATTACCATAGATGTTTTATCAAAGCGAACTAAAACCATATTGAAGTTAACTTTTGAATTTTGTTTCAACAATGAAGAATGGTAGCCAATATCAAAGAGCCAAAATGAAGATTTGGCTAAGTCTTGAAGAGACTCTCAGTCAAATAGACGATCTCAAGGAACTGGAGTAAACCAGTTAAGTGAACCAAGGATTCATGATTGAATCCCGGTATGGTTCATCATTCCACTAGCTTAAGAAGGTGCCATCTTTGATTGGTTACACGATCTGCACACACGTGTGAGGCAATAGCCGTTAGGCGATATAGATCATCTTCTTCCTCTTCCTTTATTCATTTAGTTGTAAAGGAGAGAGAGAGAGCGAGAGAGAGAGAGAGAGAGAGAGAGAGAGAGAGAGATTGTTTCTTGATCAAGTTTGGATTGAGCTACGTAGATTCTGGAGTACATCTCCGGCGAAAAGTAAGGCTCCGGTTAAGGACACTAGGTTTTGTTGTCTCTTTACTTTTCTATTCTTTCAATTTCATCATGATTGAGTTGATTCTATTTGAGTGTCATGAAATTAATCAAAATGGATGATTAGGTTTTAAAAATTGGTATTAGAACACTAGGTTTTGGTGAAAAATCGAATAGATTGGAGATGACAGTAACTCGAACCGAAGTCGATAGGTTCTATGGTGAAGGAGATTTCAAGCATTGGAAGAAGAGGATGCTTGCGCATCTGAGTGTTTAAGGTTTGAAAGATGTTCTCACTGAGAAACCTAAAAGCGCCGAGTCTATTGAAGAAGATGAAAAGGATCTTGAAGTATTGAAGAAGAAAACCGAATTGGAAACTACAAGATCTGAAAGATGTGAAAAAATGATGAATCTTTTTTTATGAATGTTGGATATCAAGTCTTACAGAAGTTAGACAAGTACACAACCACAACAGATACATGGGCTACATTTGATCGACTGTATATGGTAAATACTTTACCAAATCGAATCATGCCCAACTCATGGTTAATTCTTTCAAGAGGCATGATTCAAGGAAAACCGATCAAAATTTCGATGAATTCTTGAAGATTAGCATACATCGGTAATTTAAGTATCGAGATTCCAAAAGAAGTTCAAGCCATACTTCTCTTGAATGCATTACCTTTAAGGTATGATCAGCTTAACGATACTCTCAAATACGACAGAGAAGCACTTGAACTTGAGGATGTTACAGCACGGCTCAAGCTCAACTAAATGATGATCAGAATCAGCTGTGGCACAACAGACTAGGACACATGGGACATAAGGGTCTTGAGAATCCAAGATACAAAACCAGACTTGTAGCAAAAGGGTATTCTCAAAAGGAATGAGTTGACTATCAAAAAATATTTGCACCAATGGTCAAACATGTATCAATCAGATACATTTTATCAGCATTCACTCAGTTTTACAAGGAACTGCAACATGTAGATGTCAAAAACAACATTTCTACATGGTCACTTAGATGAGCACATACTAATGGAGCAACCTGAAGGTTTTGTTGATCATAAGAATCCAAACAAAGTATGTCTACTAAAGAGATTGGTATATGGTTTGAAACAGTCTCCTCTAGACAGTGGACAGGCCCAGCTCAGTTGCAAGGGCGAGGGGTGCGACGGCCCCGGGGTCCCGACCCGTGCCCTAATAATTAAGGGCTTGTTTTTTTTTTGATATATATTTTTACTATAAAAAAATAATAATAAATATTATAGTGAAAAGGGTCCATAAATATATTTTTTTTTTTGGGTCAAAGGTTCATAAATATTTTATAAGTATTTTTTTAATAACAAATTCTACAAAAAACATTACACAAACAAATTTTATTAAAAACAAATAGTAAAAAACCTTAATAAATAAATTTAAAGGGTCCAAAACTTTTTTTTTGCCCTAAGGCCCCGAATAATGTTGAGTCGGCGCTGACAGTGGAGCAAGCAATTTGATGATTCAAAATGGTTACAAAATAATGGAGTTTGACAATTTCGTTATTACATGAGTTTAGAGTATGATGCACATTTATATCTACTACTTTATGTTAATGATATATTGATAGCATCAACTGAAAGTTTTGTTAAGCACTGAATTTGAGATGAATGATTTTGGAGATGTTAAAAAGATTCAAGGAATGTAAATCACAAGAGATAGTGATGTAGGATGCTTAAGGATATCACATGAAGGTTATCTCATGAAAGTTTGAGAAATTTTAGTATGGATCAAGCTAAGTCGGTGGCTACACCCATGGGAGCTCATTTCAAGTTGAAGTCTGCAACATAGAAAGAATCTAGAACTCAACATGAGTTCATGGAAACTATCATATACTATAGTATTGTTGGAAGCATAATGTACTTTATGGTTGGAACTAAACCGTATTTGGCTTATCATGTGGGATTAATCAACAGATTAATGAGCAAACCGGTTAAATAGCACTGGCAAGCAGTGAAGTGGGTACTCATGTACATTAAGGGTTTAGTCGAAACAGATTTGTGTTGCAAGAAAAAAGGAGAGTTTGTGATAAGAGGTTACTATGATTCAGATTATGCAGCAGACAAAGATAATAGAGGATCTATTACTGGAATAGTGTTTACTGCAAGATGAAATACAATTAGTTGGAGGTCTACACTGTAAACGATTGTGGCAGTGGGGTAGTTGGAATGGTGTTTACTACATGAGAAAATACAATAAGTTGGAAGGTGAATATGTGGCATTAGCAGAATCAATGAAGGAAGCAGTGTGGTTAAAGGACTTTGCAACCGAACTTGGTTTTGATCAACAATCAGTGGAATTCTATTGTGATTCTCAAAGTGCTATTGCACTATCTAAAAATGTTGTCCATCATGAGCTGACTAAGCATATGGATGTGGGGTATTATTTTGGAAGAGATTTGATCAACAAATGTGAGATACAAGTGTTGAAGATTCCTTAAGCTAAGAAAGCTAGTGGATTCCAGAGTACATCTCCGGCGAGAACTAGGGCTCCGATTAAGGACATGAAATCGTTAAATCGTCTTGTCTCTTTACTTTTCTATTCTTTCGATTACATCTTGATTGAGATGATTTTACTTTAGCGTTGTAAGATTGATCAAAGTGAGTGATTAGGTTTCACAAACAAGTTTTCTCGCACAATAGAATCTATACCATAATGCTCAACTTTAGAAACATGTTCTTTGAATGCGTGATTAAACCAGGGGCATAGGCACATGAGGGGTAGGGGAATTCAACTAACCCCTATAAAATTTAATTATTTAATATATGTTTTTGAAAATTTATTTTATTGATCCCATTGAGATATTTTTGACCCCTATAAATCTAAACTAAATCTAAATCCACTTTACACCAATTAAAAATATTTATTTGAACCATTTAAATCAAACCTTAACCCATATCCACATTAGCAATCTAGACCACAAAAATAGGCTCATACTTAAAATAAAAAATAGTGTATCCCTTATATGAGTGCTAAACAATAATAGTTTAACAAGTGCTTATTCTTTAGAATTTTATTTTCCCCTTATATAATTTTGTATAAACTATTATAGTTTTTTTAATTTTTTTCAAATATACTTATATAACTATTACAAGTTAATTTCTTTTCTTTTTTGTCGTTACAAGCTAATTTCTTTATAACATGCTAGAACGGGTAAGACAATAACCTAAAAAAAAGTCACCACACAATATATACGTGCAAATTTAAATTAAATGATAAATTCTAATTGTAATATTTTACCTACAATCTACTCTCAAAACCTAGCTCAAAAATACAAAAGATAAATCTCTAATAATATTTAAAGTGTATGATATAAGAAAAATGTTCAAAATATGTGATATATTTTGTAGTATTGATTTTGTACTTTTATTTTTTTATACTTTGACCTCGATAGAAAATAAAAAAGAGTATACGCACTTGAGCATCTTTTTGTAGATTTGAACCCATGGCAAGGGCCACAGAACAAGAGTGGTCTGATGAAGAAGAATCAGCTTCTGTTTCTGAATTGTTCATCTTAGATTTCTTCTTTCTCTCAAGTTCTGTATCAGTGTAAAAAAAATATGTTAAAAGAAATCTCACCAAACTGTTCTTGAAAAACCCTCACCAAACCAAATAATCCTGGACATTACAACAAGATTGAACAGAACAGAAAGTTACCCATGTTGTCCTGATCATCACCACCATCTTCTTTTGTTCTTGGGTGTTGATGCTTCTTCATCGAAATGTAATCTGCCTCTTGAAAGAATTTTCTGAGGCGAAAAGAGTTTTTTTTTCAGGGCTGAGAAAAAAAAACACACACACAACTTTTTGTTCTTCTCAGGGACCAAATGTGAGTGTTAGCATTACATATATTTTTGGAAAAGAAAAGATGATAAAACCCCTAGAAATCTCCCAGAAGATAAAACTTATCTTTACTTATTAGAGAGCATGCATTTTTGGAAATCGAAATCTCAGCATTAACTAATGAAAAGTTAGATTTGATGGATAATATTGACTGGGTAGATTTGTTTCCTTCTTAATTTTTAAAGCATTTTATTAATTTTGTTTTTATGAAAACATTAGGGGCATTTGCATTTATACTTTGTTGACCAAAATAATATGCATATATAGCCTAACCTAACACTATTGACGAAAATAACACTAAGTTGACATAAATATGTTCAGAGCCTACAAATTCCTTTTGTTATTGACTATTCATCATAGATTTGTAGTTACATATGTACAACATAATTTTGTTAAAAATATCAGACACTTGCTAATATTTATAGATATAAACATTTTTCTTATAATTCAAAAATACGAAATCATAAATTTTACCTTAAACCCTAAACTCCAAACTCTATACATTAAACCCCAAAAATAAAAAATAAATCCAAACAGTTGGATCAAGATTTGTTACAAGTCATAAACCAGTAGCAGAGCTAGAACATTTTTTTACCAGGGGCAGAAAAAAATATTATAAAAACAGTAGGTAAATTACCCAAAAATTTACAACTGTACTCTCCGTTCAATCATAGCTTGAAACATTTTTATCACGGTTTCAGTTGTTACATCTTCAAATATTGTGTTTTGGTCAAACAAATTAAACAACCATTTATCAACAATGCGAAAACACATACAAAGAAGGAAAACTAAACCCTAAATAAGAAATATTAACCCTAAATTGGAATGAGAGGAACCCAAAAACATAATTAATGTCGTAACTACCTAATGAGATGATAATATTTTAAACGATAGAGCACTAAATCCTAGTAACAGATTAGTGAACCCAAACAATTAATGTACAGTAGACTATGCATAAAAGACATATTGTAAGGAAAAACTAAAACCTAAATTTTATTGGGATAAAATTAAAACCTAAATTATATTGGGAGAACCTAAACGCAATGTCTTAACTATCGAACGAAATGAATTAATTATGCAATGCATTAACTACCCAATAATATTACTATATAAACATATTTGTGGTTATGAATTTTTTATGACTTAACCATGCAACTAATTACTGTTCGTCTTCTCAAGTTACACAATGAAATTTTATTTCTTTCAAATTCTTACCGATTCATTGGAGATATCAAATTACATTAAAGTTTATAGTGCATTATGGGTGTGTGTGAAAAACCAAAATGGTCCTTTTTCTGTTCATTTTTGATTTGTGTATGTCACATATTATGTAATTAGTATATCGCAGACTTATTATTTATGTCGCAGACTTTACAAAATAAGTCTGCGATATACATAACATGTCGCAAACTTTATTATAATAAGTCTGCGATAGACATAATATGCGACATAAATAATAAGTCTGCGATATACATAATAAGTCTGCGACATACACAAAAAGGTAATAGTCACATATTATGTATATCGCAGACTTATTATTTATGTCGCAAAGTTATTGTGTATGTCGCAGACTTATTGTGTATGTCATAGACTTATTGTGTATGCCACAGATTATATATGTCGCAGACTTATGGTGTATGTCACAGATTATGTATGTCACAGACTTATTGTGTATGTCACCTATGACAATATATTGTTTTTTTGTTGATATTAATGCAAACTGAAGAGGAATCTTAACACTTTTAGTGTTTTCTGGATGAAATTGACAGGATGTGGCCCATATGATTGTGCTTTTTGCACATCAAAGTAAGCATGACTTATTTTTAGATGCTTAAAACCTTAGCATGAGTCGTCCTCAAAGCTCGGTTTTAATTTATGTCTCGTTTTAATTAAGTTACACTTTTAAACATTTAAATAAAATTATATTTTCGTTGATCAACCCAAGTACATTTCCAAGACATGACTCTAATTCCCTTAATTTGACAAATTTGATCAAATCTCATTTACAAATTCACATAACTCGGAGAAAAAGAAAAAAAAAACAATCCCTGAAAATCGAAATAGAAGGCTTTGCTGCGCCGGGGATAGATGAAAAGACAAGCTCCAAAATGGTTAAGTAGTGACAGACTCTAGCAGCTCCCGAACTATTAGAAACATTTCATCTTATTCTTCGAATTTCGAAATAAGTCTGCAACATATTCAATAAGTCTGCAACGACCAATTCTAAAGCTGGGTGAGAACTCCTTGTGAAGATTCAACCTGAGATGATTCTTCACCTAAAGAAGTCTGGAAAAATCAAAGAATAGAGAGACATAATTATGCAACACATTGAATAAGTCTGCAACGACCAACAAATTGAAAGTCTAGGACAAACAGATTCGTTAAGCATGCAACACATTCAATAAGTCTGCATAACATAACAAGTCTGCGACAAACAAAGTGTTGTTCTAGTCAGAAAACAAGTCTACAGCACAATCTAATAAGTCTGCATTTTTAATGCCACGTAAGCAATTTACAAATAAGTCTGCGACGTTAGGCATTAAATCTGCGACATTGTAAATAAATCTACGACAAACAATCGGTGTTGTAAGACCTTTTAAGTGTCGCAAACTTAGTCTTTTTGTCGCAGATTTTCCAAAAGTCTGCAACAAAGCATTTAAGTCTGCAACAAACAGCTGCAGATTTTTTATAAGTCTGCATAATAAGTCTGCAAATGAACATAAGTCTGCGACAAAGGGAATAAATATGCGTAATAAGTCTGCAATCAAAACAAGTCTGTGCAGACTTAATAAGTACTTGATTAAGGTATATTTACTCCCAATATTCGTCTCTCAGAAATGCCTATATGCACATGCAATAAGACAGAAATCAAATTTCTATTGCACGAAAAAAATACTATAATCTTATTCAATAACCCAAAATATGTTATATTTTGAACAAGATATAGAACGAATCAGATCATATACTAATAAGTACTTGATTAAGGTATCAATTACCTAACGTGCAAACATCATTGTAGCACTTTACCCAAAGAGAAATGAGAATAACAACACTCGTAATGAAAGAAACTAAACGAACTAAGCAAGATAGGTGATTCGTTTTTCTACTATTCTAGATGAAACAAAGGGTAAACAAGCAAGATTAAAACGATAGCTAAGCAAAAACAAAAGACTAACAAAATTCAAATTCAAACTAAGCGGGAAAATGAATTAAAATACTTAACCGATGTAAATCAAGATTAAACAACGAATTTTTGGGTAAGGTTATCCACTCAGGTGATTTCTAGCTAATCAATTATGCTAATTCACTCACACAATGCTAATTTTTAGGTCTAGACCACTAATTAAGATTAATTCATTCTAATGGTACTAATCACTTTATTAATTATCCAATTTTCATAAAGTAAATAATCTTTATGTTTCATAAACGAAGTTAACAAACATTAATTTTTTCACACAAACGCTTAAAAACATTAAACAAACGGAAACACGAACATTTACGTCTAAACCAAAGACGCAAATGAAAAAGAGGAAAATAAATCAGAACAAAAACAAACAACATAAAACAACAACTTTAGTTATTTTTGGCGTCAAGATCGCCGCAAACTTATTTTAAACAAAACTATAAAAATACAAACACAAACCAAATATGTTTTCAAGATCTTCCTAGAAAAAACCTTAAGCAAACATCACACAACAGTTATGAATAAATTGGTGGAGTTGAACACCGTCGCAATAGTGTTTTAATTCCTCCCAAATATGCTCTTCCACGTCTGAAGAAGGGCGGCATGTGTAAACCGATATTGTACTACGCCAAAATTGAAAAGACGAAGGTCCAAACAAAAAAAGCCAAGAATGTGTTCTGGTAATTTCGCTAGAGTAATGTCTATCCCCTACAAATGTATTTATTGCCTTTGTGATTAAATTTGATGCATGTATCTACAAGAACAACAAGTTGATATGGCCGAGTTGGTCTAAGGCGCCAGATTAAGGTTCTGGTCCGAAAGGGCGTGGGTTCAAATCCCACTGTCAACATTTCATTTTTTTATTTTCTATTTTTGATATGCTGACGTGGTCTTATCGTCTCAATTTAATCAGGGTGGGACCCGCGTTAACTGATGACGTGGACTTTTAATGGTCACTAATAATTGTCTGAGACGAAACGATAAGGCGACTTCACTTCTTCTTCTTCTTCTTCTTCAATCCTCACAAAACCCTAATTTTCAAGTTTCCACAGATTTATCTGGGTTTGATTCCAGCAATGGCGATTGCAACATCGATGAGTTTGAATCTAATTGGGGCATTCAAAGGCCTGTCTCTCTCTTCAACCTCGTCGTTCCTCAGAGGCGATTTGAATTTATGCCCTAAAACCTCCTTCACGGTGACCCTCCCGTTGGAAAACCTCCAAGCCCCGATTCCATTGACGATCGAATCTGCGCATAAGAAAGGAGCCGGTAGCACTAAGAACGGTCGTGATTCTCCTGGGCAGAGACTCGGCGTCAAGATTTACGGTGACCAGGTCGCTAAACCTGGCGCCATCATCGTTCGCCAACGTGGTACTAAGGTAACTCTAAGAACACATTTCTGCTTCTCAATAAGCTTCTGGGTATGTATAAGATCATCTAATTTCACCTCAATTCTGGTATTTGGTGAGGTTTTGGATGGGTTTAGCTCTCTCAAGCTCTGGTTTCAGATTGCATTCTCGAATATTTCTGGGTTTTGTTTGTGTTTAGGATGAAAGTATCTAGATTGATTCATGAATGATGTTCTGAAACACCGAAACTGCAGAATTTAGAAGCTCTCAACCTCTTATTTCAGATTCCATTCTCTAAGATGAAACTATTTTGTTTCAATAGATTGATTCATGAATGATGTTCTAAAACACGAAACTTCATAATTTAGAAGCTCCCGAGCTCTTATTTCAGACTCCATTCTCGACTATATCTAGGCTATGCTTTGTGTTTAAGTTGATACTATTTTGTTTGATTCATTTATAACATGAAACTGCCGAATTTAGAAGCTCTCGAGCTCCTAGTTCAGATTCCGATCTGTAATACTTCCAGGTTATGCTTGTGTTTAGGGTGAAACTATATTGTTTGAGGAGATTGATTCAAGAATGATGTTTTTATGCAGTTCCATGCTGGAAAAAACGTTGGGATTGGTAAAGATCATACCATCTTCTCTTTAATCGATGGATTAGTAAAGTTCGAGAAGTTTGGTCCTGACAGGAAGAAGGTAAATCTGTGATCATACCGAGACTTCTTTATTAGCTTTTCTCAATCTTGTTGGATTTCAAAACTGGGATTCTGTTTTTTTTTGTTTCTGCAGATTAGCGTGTACCCAAGAGAAATTGTGCCAGAGAATCCCAACAGTTACAGAGCAAGAAAGAGAGACGCTTTTAGATTGCAAAGGGAGAAGAAGAAGGCGAGACGCGAGAATTACACTTACACAATTCCTACCCCTCAACTTGTTCTTGCTTCTGCTGCAATCGATGATGCGGAAACCAATCCCGATTGCTAGAAATCAAATGTGAATCTTTCCGTATCTCTTTATGTTTAGTCGTCTTGTTCATGCAAATTTTACCTTTGCTAATTTTACAAGAAACTTTGTTTCAGAGTTCCAAGAATTGTGTATCATTGTATGTGTCCAATCCAAACCTCACTTTTGTCAAAAAATTGAGTCCAAGCCTGTGATCAAATGGTTTACTGTTTATTAGCCAAACCAACCCGAGATAAAGTTCAGGTTTTAGTTTAGTTAAAGTTTTCTTCCAAGTAAACAATACTGAATCATTGATAAGACCAACCAATGAAATTATCTAAATTTTCATCAACTGTTTCATAGGAATGATCAATCCAGTAAAATTGAAGATGTAATTAAAATTGCCATTTAGATTTCTTGTGTTACCCTTGGGCCATGTTTTCTCACAAATGCACAAACACATGGCTATATATTATTGAATAAAACTAAGAGTAAAAATGGTTACGGAAGAGAAAGTTTAGATCTTTGAGCAGTAATTAAGAAGAGGAACAAAGAAAGAATAAGACAAAAGCCTCACTACTAAACCCTCTGCCACAAACAGAGGCAAGCACAAGAGTGAAATAAGTAAGCTAAGCATAGACATGGACGTTGAGAACCACGAGAAAGAGGATGAGAAAAAGACCGTAGAGGATGGTATGGACGAAAATGGAAGCAACCGTCGTCTTCATGTTCATGAAACCCACCGGAGATTCTTTCCCCGGAAATTGCAGTATTAGTCCCGGCGATAGAAACGCGAACAGAGCTGAAGCTATCAACGGTGCAGCCCAATCATGCATAGCTTCTTACAACGAGCAGAACAAGAACAAGATAGAGAAAGAAGAGAGCTTTAGAAAGTGGAATTTTGGTTTGGGAAGAATTGAGAGAATGGATGTTTCAACGTGAAGAGAATGAGAATCCAATAAAGTCTATTTCTTTTCAACTAAAGCAAGAGAGAGAATTTGTGGAATTTTGCTTTTAGTGGAGGTGTCTTGATTTTTTAAACATGTTTGAAAATGTTAAAAATCCTTTTTTATGAAACTAATGGAGCTAGTAATGGTGGGCATTTCGATTTAATTTTGGTTTTGGTTTGGGTTCGATTCGGTTCGATTAAATCGGGTTTAATAAAAATTCAATTGAACTTAACCGAAATTAGTTTGGTTCGGTTTGGTTTATATTCGGTTTGGTTTTAGTTCGGTTTAAAAACAAATCACTTATAAAAATGTAAATTCAATCATTCAAACCAAACACCTAAAAACCATGGAAAAAAAAACTAAAAACTTAATTGTATCAAAACCAAACTTAATTGTAGAATAAAAAGAAAATAAAACCCAACACCGATCACAATATTTTCTCGTTGATTAAATTACACATTTGAGTATTAGTTAATAATAATTAATATAATTAATTAAATATTATAATAAATACATTGGTTTATCGGTTCAGTTTGATTTAAAACCGAACCGAATCATTTGGGTTAAGAAAAAATAGAACCAAATAGTTGGGTATTAACTCTGGTTTGGGTTGGGTTGGTTTAAATTCAGTTTGATTCGGTTGGTTTAGTTCAGTTCGGTTAAAATGTCCACTCCTAGGAGGTAGTTGTTACTAAACTGATATGAATATGCATTTTTGAATCCAAAATACAATATTTGAGGAAGAATAATTTACGTTAACCAACGGATGTTGGTCGAGTGGTGTTGGACTGGCTATGTGGCTGCCCCCCCCCCCCCCCCNCCCGGCTTCGATTCCCGTTGGCCACTCGGTCATGTTTTAAAATCCAAAGTCTTCGGGTTGCATGAAAAAGGATTCAGGGCCGAAAATGATTAGTCTGGGCCTCTCCATGGATTTAAGATTACCTTACCTCCATATTTTAAAGAAAAGAATAATTTACGTTTTTTTAGATCAGTCACAACTATTATCAAAGGGTGGTTCATAGTCAAGTGATAATACTATAGGCCAAATGCCTTAAACTTGGTGATTTTCAAGAGTTGTGACCATTTAGCAATGCAAAAGACAAGTCATAATCACATGAATAATGATTAAATCGTAGAGAAACGGTTCTATGTCACATTCAAGTCCTTTGTGATTCACATGAATCGCGACCTTCTTTCGGTGATCAGTAAATATACGCCAGGTTTCGAAAATCTATTTGGAGTAATTTTGTTATTTATGATTTTGCAATGTACTAAATTGGTTAGTGATTTATTTGACTTGAGTTACAATTAAAGAAAAAACTACTCCCTCAGTTTCTTTTTAATTGTCGTTTTATGATTTTAATTTTGTTTCATTTTAAGTGTCGTTTTACATTTTTAATGCAGATTTTTAATAAATTTTCCACTTTTATACCTATTCTTATTAATAAGTGTGAACATATTATATAATGCATTAATAAGGGGCAAAACAAAGAATTGTATTGTTTTATTAATATGCGTAAAAAAACTTTAAACGACACTTTAAAAAAAAGTGAGGGAGTAGTAGACTAGAAGTAACGGGTCCACCAGTAGTAGCTAAGGGGGGTTATTGGGAGATTGATTTATGAAGATTTTTAGAGTCTAAGATTCTACTGTTATTGGTTTGTGGATTTTTACATTTTTAATATATTCCAATGTTATTCGTTTATGGATTATAACATTCCATTGTTATTGGTTTGATGATTTTTATAATCTAATCAAAATCCATTGTTATTCAAAAAGTTTGTATTTTAATGATTCTATGATTCTGTTAAAATTTAGTGTTGTTGGGATATGAATTCTTCGTAAATTTCTTGCTCCCACTATAGTCCTTTCGACACATTCCTGAAAGCAATGCCAATCTAATCCAGAATCGTCGAAATTAATGTACGACTTTTTTACATCTCTAATTTTTGTGTTTTCTTCTAAATTTGAGGATATAAGTTTTATTTTTGTCAATTTGTTGGTACCTTTTTTCCAACTTAAATAAAATCAGGACAATTTATACATTTATATATACTTTTTTTTTGGACAAATATATTTCTTCCAAAGTATTATTAGCTTTCTTCTACGTTCGTTCTACCACATTTATACGAGATTAATTAAATTTTCGTAAATAATAAAATAAAGCTGACAAAATTAACGGAAAAATAAAATAAAATATTATAGGCATTACCTTAGCTTTTCCACTTTTCTTTCCGTCATTTGACTCTTTTTCTGGGTTCTTTTTCTCTCTCTCACCACCGCTTTATTGAAAAAAGGCGTCGCCTTTCACAGCAATGGCGGATTGGGCTCCGGTTCTCGTCGGAGTTGTTCTGTTCGTGATGCTCTCTCCAGGACTCCTCTTCTCGTTACCGGGACATCACCGGACGCTAGAGTTCGGCGGCATGAAAACCAACGGAAAAGCAATCGCCGTCCACACACTCATCTTCTTCGCTGCTTACACGATCTTGATCCTCGCAGTCAATCTCCATATCACCACCGGCTGATTTAGGGTTTTCATTTAGGGGTTTTCCGGCGAAATAAATGTAAGATTTTCTTCGAATCTGGGGGGTTTCAAGAATCTTCTGAGATTTGGAATGAGCTCTGTTTTTAGGGGTTTTGTATACTCTGTTCTATAGTTGTGTTTTGCATTTTGTTCTACCGAAAAATGTATTAATCATTAAGCTTGTATTGTTGCGATTAAGTTGAAAGGAAAATGAACCTTTTCTTTTTTATCCCATTTGATGTTTGATTCGATCTTTTCTAGAGCTATTCAGAGTTGACAAAATTAAATTGTGGAATACAAAATTACAGATTTTTATTTGTCAGCAAAAGATCAGATATTTTGGTGAAAACAATCGAATTTTTAAGCAAAAAGAAGATGATGTATGTTGCATTATTACATGATGAAGCCACGAGAGATCAGAAATGTTTTTGTCCCAATTGGTGTGTGACTGGAGCTACTTAGATTTTAGAAATTGAGTTGTGGTATACAAAAATTACAGAGTTTATTTGTATCCTTGCTTGAAAGCCTATGAGCCAAGAATCAGAGATTAGAAAGAGAGAAAAAATGCGGAAAAAGGCGAACTTTGAATCCAAAGAAGCTTGCCTTTGTATGTTACACTAGAAGATCAGAAATGGATGTGAATTTGTATGGCTATGATCAAGATAGTGAGTATACAGAAATATATAATGGCGTGGACCAAAATCGCAATGCCGCTTGTGCTCATGTTCCCAAATTCCATCACTCTTGTCCTCGCGGGTAGCTGAAAGAGCAGTCCTGGCGAGAGTAGAATGAACAGAGCCACTGCTACGATCACGGGTCCCCAATCTGCACTCATATCTCCAAAAATTCTGTAATCTGAAATGTGTTTGTGTGTAACAAGTTCTTGTTTTTTTCAGGTGAAGATGGAAGATTAAAGCTTGAGAATTGAGAAGCTTGTAATGTTTATGTAGAGTTATGGGTTTCTTGGTGGCTAAGGAGAGGACTTGGTTTAGATGCTAAGCTTTGTGAAGACTACAAAGGAAAGGTATTGTATTCTTTAAGTGGGTTTTGCTTCTTTTATGGTTTCTGTTTTCTAGTTTCGACGACAACTGCTTTACAGATCGTTCTTGGTATGTGTTTTCTGCTTTTGGTCTTTGCTTTTGTTAAAGAATTGCTAAAAAAGTAGATGACTGTGTTTTGTTTTTTATTATAAGTTTTTGTTTTGGATTATTGATCTGTGTTTTAAGCTCTTTAACTCTCTAGCCTTTTCCAAAATCTAACACTTTTTTCGCCTCTCAGGCTTGCACTTGATGGTGAACCAAAGAGGACCGTATAGTTCAAATGCGGTAAGAAATTTGAGCATCTAGGACTAGTGTGTCGATCTAAATGTGATCCAAAGAGTCTATGTGGGTGTTCATGTTATGTAGTAGTAGTTTCTTGACTTAAAAGCTCTGCATAAGTGTCTATGTGGGTGTTCATGTTCATAAGGACCTTGTGCTGGTCAGTAAGAGCATGTTCTCGCTATTAGCCTCAGGTTCGAGCTTGGACCATTATCTCTTAGGAGCAGCTCGACCTGACCTCTGAGTCTAAGGAAGGAGTCCGCTTTGAAAATATCACAAGCCGGTTCACTGAGTTTGCAAGTGCTCCTGTCATCACATTCTAATAGGCAGAGGTCAGCTACGGATCTGAACGGCCTCCCGAGAACCTTGCAGCTCGTGGAAACCATCTTCTGCTATAAAAGGAAGAGGCTTCAGACTTGAAAGAAGTAGTCGAACGATTTTAGTTGAGAGCTAAATTCTATATAGAATTTAGGAATATTGTGTTCGTTTGTTTACTCATTTACTCTCTGTTGATTTCGGAATTTAGAGAAAGTATCATAAATTTCTATTTTTTTATAATAATATTTTTAATTTCTAAATTTAATTATTTGTATATTTATACTATTAAAAGAGAAACACTATTTGTGTCCAAATAAGAAATAATCCATATAAAGCTACAATTTATATGAATATGTTGCCAAAAAATACATTTATTTTATATTTAACAAAAAATATAGCTTTTAACAAACATATCACCCCAAACCTAAAATCAATATGTTTGTTGCTTTGCTTGATAAAGATGTGGGAGACTCTCAAGAGCCAAGAATGTGTGTCGACTTCAGTTTACCTACTTCCGTTCTCCTATTGGTATATGCTTAGTCAAGCTAATATGTTTTCAAGTCTCTCTAGACTTTTATATTTTCCCTTTTTATGTGATGTGTTGTGAACAAATAAAAGAAATCCTTAATTGAGATCGATTTCTCCCTCTTGTAATTTTGGTTTGGTAATCCAATGATGGACATGGAGGCGTCACTGGTTTTTCGTATTGAACCCAAGCTCATTTATTATGAAAAAATAATAATTAAAAAGATCCATATTTCATATTTTATAAGTTCATACAAGGTCAAACCATTAACATTTACAAACTAATACAATAGAATCGATGCTTCTTCCTCAGATGTAATAACCGCAAATCCTCGTCAACTATCATTTCCTTGGCGATGATACTTCTTCCTCGGATGAATCTACTGGGAAATGAAATCTCACTGACCAACTGCCTAAAGTTTTGGATTATACTAGAATACAACAATGGGTTGTGTAATCGTTCCTCTTAGGTTTTGGCTGTTTTGGATTGCTTTTGACATTGTAGATCATGATGGTCTTTACAAAGCACCTTATGCGGTTATTTATCAAACATGAGAAAAAAATTATTGCCCAATATAAAAGTCTTAAGCATGTATCAATATTTTGTTTGTAATATGAATTTGTAGTTAATATTCATGACGAGAAAATGTTTGTCATTGAGATTTTTTGGTTTGTGTAAGAAGCTATTGAATATGAGAGTTTTGGAGTTTCTACATTGGGTAAAAAATGTAGAAATGTAAATCACATACTTGAAATTGATCTTAGAATAAAAATATGTTCCAAAAATGCACGAATAAATATTGATACTAAAAACGTATACGAATATACAAATATTGAAGCTTTAGAACTCTCGGACGACGACAGAGATATCAAACGTAGTTAAAACGATTAAAAGCAACAAATGTAAAGAAAAAAACATAGTTAAAATGATTAAAAGCAAAAAAAACATAGTTAAACTGAGTAGAGTTCACGAGAGGAAAAAGCTCACTGTTCTCGAAAAGGACAACGATCTCGCCGGCCACGAGGAAGCGATGAGTTGCCGCCTGCAGAACTTGGTTTACGGCGCCGAAGTTTTCAAATTCCATTCGTGTCATGTCAAATGCTTCCATTGCTGCCATTTTTGAGAGAGTTTTGAGAGAAAAGTTTTAGATCTGTGAATAGATTTTTGTTTTTTTTTAATTTCGTAGATCTGACTAAATACAATCAAGCGGGAGTTTTCAAATTTCAAATTTTTTAAAATTATGTCGGCGGTTGGCATTGCGCCTTAAACAAGTTAGCATTGGGCCTTAAACAATTAGCATTGAGCCTTAAACAAGTTAGTATTGGACCTTAAACAAGTTAGCATTGGGCTTTGTTTTACATTCAGACTTTGATAAATTAATAAAAAAACCAAAAAGAGGAAACTCAAGTTTCCCATAAGAGCTTAGCACTGAGAGGAGCACTCTCGAAAACCTTACCTCGCTTGATCTTCCGATCATACGAGTCAGATCCGAGACGTTACGAGAGAGCTCCGGCAATCTCTTGTTACTTTTCGTTAATTAAGCTTCCGCTACTCCACCAAATGGGCTGTGAAGGCCCAATTAAAGCCCAGAATTGAGGTACATAAATGGCGTGGCGTGGAAAAAACCTTAATCGACCAAAAGCATCCATCCATCCATCCGAAGAGAAGATGGTGAAGTTAGGATCAAAAGAGGCTAGGGAGAAGGATGAGCGTGACAGGTCAGAGGTTATGTGATTTTTTTACTAACCAAAATGCTTATTTTGGTTAAAAAAATAAGATGGTGGAGAAAAATAAAAAAATGCAAATAAAATAATGAAGAATTATAAATTAAAAATAATTCTATTGGAAAGTGCATCTTCTTGGGTGCATTAGTCTGGTGGAGTTGCCTTCCTCTATTGGAAACCTTCATAAATTGCAATGGCTGGATTTGAAAAGATGTTTAAAGCTAGAGGTTCTTCCGATCAACATTCATTTGGAGTCTCTTGATGAACTTGATCTCACTGATTGCTCACTTTTGAAAAGTTTTCCAGAGATTGAATGTCTCAAGCTCATAGGAACTGCAATAAAAGAAGTGCCTACGTCGATAAAGTCATGGTCTCGGCTTCGTTACTTGGAAATGTCATATAATGAAAACCTCAACAAATTCACGCATGCTCTTGATGTAATCACCACGTTGTCCTTGGAAGTTACATAAATACAAGAAGTTCCTTTGTGGGTCAAGAAAATCTCTTCTCTTTGAACACTTACACTCAGCGGATGCAAGAAGCGGGTATCACTACGACAGATTTCAGATTCCCTCATTTGTCATAGATGCAAAAGATTGCGAGTCCCTGGAGAGACTAGATTGCTTCTTTCATCCACATACTCGTCTCAATTTTGCTAAGTGCTTCAAACTGAATAAAGAAGCGAGGGGTACTCATCATCCAGAGTAGTACTGACTGGACGATCTTTCCAGGTGGAGAAGTGCCTACATACTTCACTCACCGAGCTAATACTGGAGGTTCCTTGACCATCAAGTTGAATGAGAAGCCTATTTCTACATCCATGAGACTTATGGGCAAACATTCCATGTAGACCTCCATTCCACCGTCTGCCTTGGTCTTCTACGGACCATCTGTACACCTTTGGATTTGAAGCGAATGTTACGTCTAACGAGCTTTCCTTTGATTTCCATGTCAACGGGTCCGAAATGGCGATAAAAGACTGTGGGGGTAGTCCAACTCTAAGTCCTTCATGTTCATGGACATAAAGAGAGAGACAAAGAATAGCAGAGAACGAGTTAAAGTTAACCATGAGAGTTAGTACCATTTTCAATTTGATGGGCTTGGTTAAGTTGTTACTTGGTGTTGTGCACTTTTAAGCTGTTCTTGTGTATGATTGTCAATTTGTCATTATGTGATGATGGGTTATACTATGTCTAATTGACTAACTAATGAATTATCAATATGTTGCTTATGTATGTATGTGTACAAAGAGATTATGTGAGATTTCCAGGTTGATCCAAAGCCCCAAAGATTAAGAAAACTGTTCAACATTTGTTATCAAGTTGGTCACCTACGAACACAATAAGCTGAAGAAGAAAAGTAACACAAAATGGGTATGATGTAATCAGGAGGACATTTACAAGGAGCTGCTCTCATAGAAGTTTGTTATGTATGCTTGAAGTAGACTCACATATATATGCTCTTCTGGTGAGACTTGAGAGAGACTGTTTTGTATGAAATCACAGAGTAACAAAAACATAAATAACATGGAGTTTGTTCTGAAACAGAGTCATTAAGAATCTGAATTTATCAAACTTTTCCTCCACGACTAGAGACCGAGACCGAGGACTTTTTTCTGTGGAACTATCTACACATGTGTGAGCTCTGGTTTTGATTTACAGAGCCCATCAAAATAACAAATCGATGAATTCATCTTCTGGTGCAGTAGCTTCAAGAGGATTGATCTGTGAATATGGAATCTGGACAATCCCGTTAGCGATTCTTTCAATCTTTAGAATCAGTTCACCCACCTGTATGTACTTTGGACCATCCTAGGCATATTGTATTGAATGTTTGTGCATTATGGCAAAAGTTTTTATAGCTCACTAAACATATCATGGCAGTAAGTAGTAGGTCTAGACATATAAACCGGTTGAAAAAAAAAAAAGACATATAAACCGAACCGAGCAATCCGACCCAAAAAACCGGGTTCGGGTCGGATTCGGTTTAGCTACAAAACCCAAATGGTTCCTACATAAATTAGTTTCGGTTATCGGGCCGGTTCGGGTATAATCCGAAACCTGATCGGGTACCCGAAAAATTACAACATATCATATTATGTATATATCGCATATACATGTGCATATATGATTTTCTGGGTAATTTGGGTTTTGTCGGGTAAATAGAGTTATTCGGGTACAATTCTTCCATTGATCCAATATGCTCTGACTGCTAAGTGTTTTTTCTTCATGTTATCACGTACTCTGATTAGTCATTCAACTTTTGAAAATTAATTATGCAAATAAATAAATAAAATTTGGTCAAGAGCAATTGACTTTGAAAACTGACATTCTATATCTAAAATAAAATTCACAAATCTTAAGAGAATATTCTACTTTTGTTTGCAAAATTTTGTAATCTATATATATAAAGTAAGCTTTTCTCTCTTCTCATGCTGCCACCTCAGCATCCTAAAAAATTAATACACATACTAAATACATATATTAATTATAAATATATATATATAAAGTAAGCTTTTCTCTCTTTTCATGCTGCCACCTCAGCATCCTAAAAAATTAATACACATACTAAATACATATATTAATTATAAATTTGGTTTTAACATTATGAAAAGAATTTGAAAAGGCATTATTCATATTCTAAATTAAACCATAAAATAATAAACTTACATGAATATAGTACTTTGAAATAATAACAGGTTTAATAAATTTAGTCATCATAATATATTTCAACTTTTATAAATATTTAATTAGGTTAAGTTGTATCGCAAATATTATAAAAAAAAAAAAATATATCAAACAAGTCCTAACAATTAAACAAAGAAGTTAAATATGTAACTAAATTCATAAAGCAAAATATAAGTTGGCAAGTTTTACAACTAATAAAGAGACAAATAAATAAAATTAAGGTATACTTAACATAATAATTGCAATTATACATAACAATGAAAAAAGAGAATAAGAGCCAAAACAATTAAGAAACATATTAAAAGTATTTACACGAAAAGATAAATTAAGTTTAAAAATTTAAGATCGTTGTGTTTTGTGCTATTATTTTTAACNTCTAAGGAATCTTCTAAAGTTTAAAGTAATAAAAATTTTGAAAAGAAATAATAAACCCGTAATAATATGACAAATTAGTTTGGTAAATTGTATTTCCAATATGCTACTCGATTGTTTTTAAATATATATAATATAGACATATATCTATATATTCTTATATGTTAAATTATCTTTTGTCTTTCTTCTTTTTGATATGAATCTTTTTTTTATATAGTGGTTCTCGCTATTGTTTTGAATAGTGAGATACCATTTTTTTCAAATACATCGTAACTTTTTCAAATGCATCAGTTAATAATCATTGCCTAAATCATTGAGTTTGATCATAACTTTTTCAAATGCATCTCTCGGATGTTCCACCGTAAAAGAAACTTTTTTTTAATTGTTTCTTTACAACAAGATTGGAACTTTGAAACTGTTTAGTGTTTACAATTTAGTTCTCTATATCAAAATTGTGCGACTAGATTCTTGCAAATAAATTGAGTGGTGATTAATTCATATTATTATTTTTTGGTTTGATATTCCACAGAAAATGATGTCAAAAGACGAAGCTAAAGTTAACCAGGAAATGTCGATGCTAAGAAAAGATCAAGCTCCTAGAAATGTTGCAAACTTGAGCCAATCTGAGCCAAAGAAGCTTCTGTTTGTTGGCATTAATGACTTAAATGCACAACCTTGTTCCAATTTAGAAGGAGAAGAAAAGGAGAAAGCGTAGAAACAATTCAGAATTTGACAGGTTTAAAAGGTCAAGATGCAGGTTATGTTGTTCCTAAGCTTTTGGAAGAGCTTGCGGTCGAGATCTTTTACCGGGTATCATGTTTTGAGTACTCGAAACATCAGTTTTTTAACAAACGGGTTTTACAATTGTTAAAGAGCGGTGAGATTTTTAGGCTGAGACGAGAACGCGGGCTTGTGAAACCATACGTGTTTATGCATTTGGGTGGTAAAAGTTGTTGGACAATGTTTGATCAATATTTTGAGCATTTTCGAAAACTTCCAGAAGTTCCTTCTGACGATGATTGCTTCTTCTTTAGCGATAAGGAAACGATTAGTGCGGGTACTCAATTAATAGTCATCGGGAGAGAGTTGAAGGGCACTGCGGTGGGCATTGTGGTGTGGCGATATGAGCTAGAGAGGCATAAGTGGTTCAAAGGTCCTACAATGACCACACCAAGGGTCATGTACAATTCTACAAGCCGTGGAACCGATGCCTTTTTTGCTGGAGGGATGAAAATAAATGAAATAGGGATCCATGAGGTTGTGAACACATCGGAGAAGTATAATGCTGATACCAAAATGTGGACTGTGATTCATGAAATGCATAAGCAAAGGAAATTTAGCTCAGGATGTTTCTTGCGCGGCAAGTTTTACGTTCTTGGTGGCCGAGATGAAAATGATGAATACCTGACTTGTGGAGAGAGATACGATGAGATGACAAATTCTTGGGAGTTGATACCAAACATGCTCAAAGACATGACGTTCACACCTTTCCAATCGCCTCCCCTCATTGCGGTGGTCGACGACAATCTCTACTCGTTGGAAATATCTTTGAATGAGCTTCGTGTTTATGATATAAGCGCAAACACTTGGAAGAAACTTGGTGTTGTGCCTGTGAGATCAAATGCCGCCTTAGGTTGGGGAGTTGCGTTTAAGTCGATTGGAGATAGGCTTTTGGTGATTGGACCTTCGTCTTCTCAATCTTGGCGTAGTACAATAGCGGTTTACACATGCCGCCCTTCTCCAGATGTGGAAGAGCAGATTTGGGAGGAATTAAAACACTATTGCAATGGTGTTCAACTCCACCAGTTTATTCAGAATTGTTGTGTGATGTTTGCTTAAGGTTTTTTCTAGGAAGAAATTGGCAACATATTTGGTTTGTGTTTGCATTTTTATGTTTTTGTTTAAAATAAATTTGCGGCGATCTTGACGCCCAAAAATAACTAAAATTGTTGTTTTATGTTGTTTGTTTTTGTTCTGATTTATTTTCCTGTTTTGCATTTGCGTCTTTGGTTTAGACGTAAATGTTTGTGTTTCCGTTTGTTTAATGTTTTTAATCTAAGCGTTTGGGTGAAAAAGATTAATGTTCGTTAACTTCATTTATGAAACAAGATAAGTATTTAATTCATAAAAATTAGGTAATTAGTAAAGTGATTAGTACCATTAGAATGGATTAATCTTAATTAGTCGTCTAGACCTAAAGATTAGCATTGTGTGAGTGAGTTAGCATAATGGATTAGCTAGGAATCACCCGAGTCGATAACCTTACCCAATGATTCATTGTTTAGTCTTAATTTACATCGTTTAAGCATTTTAGTTCTTTTTCCCGTTTAGTTTGAATTTGAATTTTGTTAGTCTTTTGTTTTTGCTTTGTTATCGCTTTAATCTTGCTTGTTTACTCTTTGTTTCATCTATGATAGTAGAAAAACGAATCATCTATCTTGCTTAGCTCGTTTAGTTTCTTTTAGTCCGAGTGTTGTTATTCTCATTTCTCTTTGGGTAAAGTGCTACAATGATGTACGCACGTTAGGTAATTGATACCTTAATCATGTACTAAAAATAAATTTGGAATGATTTAGAAGACAATTTATAACTCTTAATCAACAAATAGAAATACCACCTTCAAACCCTAGAAAGTAAAAAAGAAGCATGCATGTGCACTGTTGAGGCACCGTCTTCATCGAAAAAGGAGGCAATCACTTTTACAAGAATATCAGTCAGGTTTTGAAGAAACCACCAAGAAGATCACACTATTGAGCATTGTCTTCTTCTTCGTAATCTTCTTCCAAAACAAACCTTATTACTCATCATCTCCCTCTGCTATCTCTTCTTCGGCGAACCCAAACTCCTCCGTCGAAAGTGATGGATGAATAGAGTATTCCTTGAATAAGAACATGAATACAAGTAGTTGTATTACCAGCTCAGAAAGACCAGCTCAGAAAATTTCATCAAAATCCCATGGTAAGAATCTTATGAAAGCTACATGCAATTTTCTTCGTTGATATTATTTTGGAAGATTCAGCTCAGAAAGATTCAGTTTTACTTTATTTTTACCTGGGATATATCAGCTAATTCCTTCAATTGCTACTGCGCTGGTTGTATTTGATCCAAGGCTGTGGGCGCTTGATCATGTTGTTGGAACTAATTTTTTGTCAAAGCTCGAGGGCTTGATAAAATTGTGTTAGTGTGAAAAGAAATGAGTTAAGCTCTTTCTAATGAAATGTTTTCATTAACCGAGAAATGTTTTCTCGTGTATATATGTTGGAATAGTTGTGTCTTAAACGAACAACTTGAGAGAAGAAAAGCCATACGTGCGACGTTCGCATCTTGGGCCTTGTTTGGGCCCGTGGACTTTTTGAGGTATCGATCGATACCCCTTGGTATCGATCGATACNCCAATATCGTTTTGTTGTTCCCAAGTGTTATAGGCGTCGCAAAAGACCGGTCTAGAGTAGTTGCAGCCACTGTCACGATCCAAGGAGCCGTGTTTGTCACGGTCTGAGCCTCTGGGCCAGAGTTACCACCAGCACAAACAACTGTGATACCCTTTAAGACTGCATGGAATGCCCCAGTAGCTATCCCGTCGCGAACATCAGTTTCTGGGTACATAGGAACGTCAGATCCTAGAGAGAGAGACAGAACATCAACACCATCATGCATAGCCTCGTCCATTGCTTTCAAGATGTCAGCCGATGAACAAGTCGTTATGTCTGAATCATCAAGATACCAACAAGCCTTGTACATAGCTAATTCCTTCAATTGCTACTGCGCTGGTTGTATTTGATCCAAGGCTGTGGGCGCTTGATCATGTAACTCGCTTCCAGCTCATCAGTTTGTGTGTGGTGGCCGTTTTCGTTTTGGTTTATCTTTTCTTCGTAAATTCTTTGTTTGAATGTATGTTCTGGTTGGCACTTTAATTTGCAACACATTTTACAAGTACATCCACTATCTTTGATTGCACTTGTTACCATTTGCAGACCGAAACCTCTCAACATGAGTATAGTCCTTTGACTATCAAAGGCATTAATAATGTAAAAGGTGAAGCTGTTCATGCCTCCTCCAATGACACAAGTGAACAGACTTGTTAATATGTCTTCATTTCTTAAAATATATACAGATAAGTTCATAAGGACAAAAGTTTTGGAAAGCTTTTTCTCCATCCAAACCACCTAGAACTTGTTTCGGTGTTGAATTATATCGTTATGTTCGTTATTCTTTGTTTTCTCTAGCGTTCTATGTATTTTTTTTTTACAACGAATACTACCGAAACTCAACAAAATCTGTGGATCTACGAAAACTTACCTCCATCACAAAAATAGGACGAAGATTCTGAAGGGTAGGTGCAAGAGTTTTGCATATCTTTTACATTATAGTTAAGGAATTTTTTTAGTTTCTCTAATGTCCAGAAATTTCTTCAAATATCACCCTAAAGTTTATAACAATAATTCTAGAAAATTTGGTCAAATTAATCTCCAACATCTTTCAAATTTCTAGTATATATCCAAATAAATGTAAATTATTGATCCAATATGCCCTCCCCCATAGTTTGACTGTTTAGTGTTTTTTTTTCATGTTATCACGTACTCTGAAAAATCATTCAACTTTTGAAGATTAATTATGCAAATAAAAAAAAAGTGGTCAAGAGCAATTGACTTTAAAAACTGACATTCTATATCTAAAATAAAATTCACAAATCTTAAGAGAGTATTCTACTTTTGATAGCGAAATTTTGTAATCTATATATACAAATAGACTTCCACTATAACTACATAAAGGAGAGTTTCTATATGTACAAATGAATTTTTAATTTGAAATATATCATTCTCATTAAATAAAATGTTTTTTTCAAAATATAACCCTAGTTATTTTTATTTATTATGTTTTTTATAATACCCTCGTAAAACTTGTTTTTAAACATGAAAACAACTTAAATTAAGTAAATTAATTGAAATTGAAAACATAGACAAATATATATTTGTCAACTTAACAAATCTTCTTAAAACAATTACCAAAAAATTAGTCAAAACTGAATAAAAATTTATCACTAGTGTTTTATAGTAAAGATTAAATAAAAACCTAACAAAGCAGTCAAAATTGTTAAAGCATTTATCACTGGTATTTTATAGTAGAAGGTTGAATAAAAACCTTACAATAATATGGTAAATAATTGAATTAAAAAAAAACACTACTATGGTAGAGAATTAAAAGAAGTTAAACTATATATATCTTATGACTTTGTCGGCTAGTAATTTGTAAAATTCGCGGCGCCGCATCTTTTGTAATTAACTAATCAAATCAAGATTCAAGTGTGTGTTTATTGAAGTCATCTTGTTCAACTTTAAGGTATAATCGCGGTATATATATACATAATAAATTTAATAACTAATTATGAGATTATGGATTCTAAATATCATCAATTTTTTCGTCACCATTGACACTTTACTACTAGCGGACTATTCATCTATGCAAATATTAATTTTGTATAGATGAATAGTGTGATATGCTAATCTATACTTCAAAATTTTGAATAAACAACACATATTCCCCAATTTGATTTTCTAAGGAATTTTGTAAAGTTTAAAGTAATAAAAAATTTGAAAAGAAATAATAAACCCGTAATAATATGACAAATTAGTTTGGTAAATTGTATTTCCAATATGCTACTCGATTGTTTTTAAATATATATAACTATATATATATCTATATATTCTTATATGTTAAATTATCTTTTGTCTTTCTTCTTTTTGATATGAATCTTTTTTTTATATAGTGGTTCTCGCTATTGTTTTGAATAGTGAGATACCATTTTTTCAAATAAATCATAACTTTTTCAAATGCATCAATTAATAATTCTTGCCTAAATTATTGAGTTTGATCATAACTTTTTCAAATGCATTTCTCTGATGTTCCACCGTAAAAGAAACTTTTTTTTAATTGTTTCTTTACTACAAGATTGGAGCTTTGAAACTGTTTAGTGTTTACAATGTAGTTCTCTCTATCAAAATTGTTTGACTAGATTCTTGCAAATAAATTGAGTGGTGATTAATTCATATTATTATTTTTTGGTTTGGACTTCTACAGAAAATGATGTCAAAAGACCTAAATGCACAACCTTGTTCCAATTCGGAAGGAGAAGAAAAAGGAGAAAGCGTAGAAACAATTCAGAATTTGACAGGTTTAAAAGGTCAAGATGCAGATTATGTTGTTCCAAAGCTTTTGGAAGAGCTTGTGGTCGAGATCTTTTACCGGGTATCATGTTTTGAATACTCGAAACTACAGTTTTTCAACAAACGAGTTTTAAAATTGTTAAAGAGCGGTGAGATTTTTAGGGTGAGACGAGAACGCGGACTTGTGAAACCATACGTGTTTATGCATTCGGGTGGTAAAGGTTGTTGGACAATGTTTGATCAAGATTTTGAGCATTTTCGAAAACTTCCAAAAGTTCCTTCTGACGATGATTGCTTCTTCTTTAGCTATAAGGAAACGATTAGTGCGGGTACTCAATTAATAGTCATCGGGAGAGAGTTGAAGGGCAATACGGTGGGCATTGTGGTGTGGCGATATGAGCTAGAAAGGCATAAGTGGTTCAAAGGTCCTGCAATGACCACACCAAGGGTCTTGTACGGTTCTGCAAGCCGTGGAACTGATGCTTTTTTTGCTGGAGGGATGAAGGTAAATGAAATAGGGATCTATGAGGTTGTGAACACATCGGAGAAGTATAATGCCGATACCAAAATGTGGACTGTGATTCATGAAATGCATAAGCAAAGGAAATTTAGCTCAGGATGTTTCTTGCGCGGCAAGTTTTACGTTCTTGGTGGCCGAGATGAAAATGATGAATACCTGACTTGTGGAGAGAGATACGATGAGATGACAAATTCTTGGGAGTTGATACCAAACATGCTCAAAGACATGACGTTCACACCTTTCCAATCGCCTCCCCTCATTGCGGTGGTCGACGACAATCTCTACTCGTTGGAAATATCTTTGAATGAGCTTCGTGTTTATGATATAAGCGCAAACACTTGGAAGAAACTTGGTGTTGTGCCTGTGAGATCAAATGCCGCCTTAGGTTGGGGAGTTGCGTTTAAGTCGATCGGAGATAGGCTTTTGGTGATTGGACCTTCGTCTTCTCAATCTTGGTGTAGTACAATAGCGGTTTACACATGCCGCCCTTCTCCAGACGTGGAAGAGCAGATTTGGGAGGAATTAAAACACTATTGCGATGGTGTTAAACTCCACCAGTTTATTCAGAACTGTTGTGTGATGTTTGCTTAAGATTTTTTCTAGGAAGAACTTGGCAACATATTTGGTTCGTGTTTGTATTTTTATGTTTTTGTTTAAAATAAGTTTGCGGCGATCTTGACGCCCAAAAATAACTAAAGTTGTTGTTTTATGTTGTTTGTTTTTGTTCTGATTTATTTTCCTGTTTTGCATTTGCGTCTTTGGTTTAGACGTAAATGTTCGTGTTTCCGTTTGTTTAATGTTTTTAATCTAAGCGTTTGTGTGAAAAATATTAATGTTCGTTAACTTCGTTTATGAAACATAATGATTATTTAATTCATGAAAATTGGATAATTAGTAAAGTGATTAGTGCCATTAGAATTGATTAATCTTAATTAGTGGTCTAGACCTAAAGATTAGCATTGTGTGAGTGAGTTAGCACAATGGATTAGCTAGGAATCACCCGAGTCGATAACCTTACCCAATGATTCGTTGTTTAGTCTTGATTTACATCGTTTAAGCATTTTAGTTCATTTTCCCGCTTAGTTTGAATTTGAATTTTGTTAGTGTTTTGTTTTTGCTTTGTTATCGTTTTAATCTTGCTTGTTTAGTCTTTGTTTCATCTATGATATGATAGTAGAAAAACGACTCATCTATCTTGCTTTGCTCGTTTAGTTTCTTTTAGTCCTAGTGTTGTTATTCTCATTTCTCTTTGGGTAAAGTGCTACAATGATGTATGCACGTTAGGTAATTTATACCTTAATCAAGTACTTATTAGTATATGATCTGATTCGTTCTATATCTTGTTCAAAATATACCATATTTTGGGTTATTAAGTAAGATTATAGTATTTCTTCGCGCATTATAAATTTGATTTTCGCCTTATTGCATGTGCTTCTAGACATTTCTAAGAGACTAATATTGGGGAGTAAATAAATTTGCACCACAGAGAAAACAAACAAGATTTTCCCAAAAAAATAAGTTAGAAACATGGTTTTGAGAATTTGGTGGCTCCAAGCTCTGTATTAACGTAAATAATTTCTTGAAGTTCTATATATGTCTAATACCGAGCGATCAATAAGTGTGAAAGATTCAACAATGAAGGAGTTCTAAATTTCATATATAATGTTCTTTTTGTAGGGATTTCTGTTTTAATATATATCTGATTGCATAAAAGAGAAGTTTCTTGGTTATGGATATGAACTACAAATTTATTTATCATAGTGAAAAATACTAAGTCATTATATGGGGGCATATTGAATCAATGATTTGGAATGATTTTAATATTTTTTCATTATTGAATATAGCATTTATAAAAAATTATTCGAAATCCAAAGTTGTTGGATTAGTCATTTGTACAAGCTCTTTAAAATCTCAGCTTATTGGAAATTGAGGATTTTATCAATCTAATATATTAAAAATAAATTTGGAATGATTTAGAAGACAATTTATAACTAGAAATCAATAAATAGAAATACCACCTCATATGATGGTATTTGAGAAAACTAGTGTTTCTTTCCTATTTCAATTGAAACCTTCAAACCCTAGAAAGTAAAAAAGAAGCATGCATGGGCACTGTTGAGGCACCGTTTTCATCGGAATAGGAAGCAATCACTTTTACAAGAATATCAGTCTTGAAGAAACCACCAAGAAGATCACACTATATTGAGCATTGTCTTCTTCTTCGTAATCTTCTTCCAAGACAAACCTTACCGAAATCTTGTTTTTCGGGTAATTCAGGTTTTTTTGGGTAATTCGGTTTTTTCGGGTCCAAACCGATCCGACCTAAATATTATTTTCGGTTCCATAACGGGTTTCACTCAAAATCTTAAAACCGACCGAACCTGACAAGACCCGAACCGAATTTTTTTCAAGTCATGTACGGATCCTATTCTTTCCAACTTTAGGTACCCGAGAACCGAGGAACCGACCCGAACCTGAAGCGTGGACCCGAATGCCCACGCCTAGTACTAAGTAGCAGAACACAAAATCAAACCGTACAAATAAACCATCTTCATGAATGTTTTCAAAAGTAAAGTCTACAGTCAAATAGTCAACGTTGACAAGCTTTATGGGCTTCTTGTGTAAGCCCATAGTTAAATTGTTTTTGTCAAGAGGCCCATACGAGTGAGTAATGTTCCAAAACCAGACGCTATAGATTTCCTTCCTCGTCTCTTCGACTGTATTCCCTTGAAATCATCTTCAAGAACCCTATTTCTACTGCAGAAACCCTAGGGTAAGTACGAAACCAAAACCCAACTGAGATTTTTGACTGAATTTCATTCGGCGTGCAAAAGATTCTGTTTTTACCATATTGTCCTGACTCAAATTTTGTTTCTTTGTTGAGTGAATAGATTCGATTCGATAACATGGATCCACTGCCAGAACCCGTAACCTACGTCTGCGGAGGTAAGCTCCACTACCTCTTGGAAAATTTCATCGATCGTAGCTTCGTGAGTTTAAATGCTAAGTGTAAGAAACCAGACACGGCACTAAGATATGCATCTGAATCGTAATCTTTTAGGAAGATTTCTGATATTTTGTAAGTAAAAGGTAACCTTTTGTTTGATCGGTTTGCTTTCTGAATCATTCTTGGTTTTGAAGATTGTGGACAAGAGAACACTCTCAAGTCTGGGGATGTGATCCAGTGCAGAGAGTGTGGGTACCGTATTCTCTACAAGAAGCGTACCCGTAGAGGTGAGTTTCCTCAATCTGTACTAAATCCTCAGCTTTCTTTTTGGTTTTGTGATGGCACCATTTCGAATGTGTCCATCGGTTTTCGAGTTCGTCTTGAGTTTTTGTACATTTGTAACTACATTTTGGTCTAGCCCCTTTTGTATTTATGATTGTTAATCTGTTCTTGTACAAAATATACTGGCTTGAACTTGTTTCTGGCTAATTACTTATATGGTTGTTTATTCTCTTGCAGTTGTTCAATACGAAGCTCGCTGAGAACCACTACTACTGATGATAGTTCAAAGTCTTCTGTTCGAGATAGGTTAAGACTTCTTGCCATTGTTTGTAATAACATTCGATGCGGTTTTTTTTTTAGTTGGTTTGAATTTGATCACAAGTGTGACTGTATAATCTCTTTGCCTTTTTGGGAATGATGACTTCCTTGGAATGACTAAAAAAGTTAACATTGGTGGAATCTATCTCCTCTATAATTACTCATCTTCACTCGCTATTTCAACAAGCAAAACATCTCTCACGCTCTGTTTTGTTGCCTTTGTTCTTTATTGTTCTCCGCAATCAGTTGGTCAGCTTCTAGTTAGCATTGCTGATTAGCAGTTTCCACAACATTTTCAGAGATTCATCTTCAATAAAAATGTTTATCTCCGATATTATTTACTTCGGAATCCAAGTTCAATTTGTCTTGCAAAGTATCTGGGCCTTTGCATAGTTTGGAGTTGCTTCAAATTGTTCTCAAAGCATGCAATTGCAGGGCTTTAAAACATGTTACCTCACATTCATCTGCAAAATTTTGTAACTCAGCTTTTTGGTACACCAATGGGTTTCATAATGGCTATTCTTGGGATTAAAGGCTTTGCAAAACATCATTGTATTGAATGTTTGTGCATTATAGCAAAAGTCTAAATTCAAACTCTTATCTTCTTTAGTTCCATTAACATAACATCACCTTAAAGTAGAACATAACAAAGGAACAAAACAAACTTCTAGACTAAATTAATCTTCAGGATCAAAGGGTCTGTTGTCAAAATCCTCTCTGTCCTCAGCTATGTCAGGGCAATACCTTTGAGCCAAAATCTCAACTTGTTCTGCAAATGTTTTGGTTCCTGGTAAACCGATATTACGCACCATCTGGTCCCACCGCTTTCTACAAGCTTCTCCATCTCGATTGTCCAAAAGATTATCCCAATCCACATCGTCGACACAAGCAGCATCCAGATTCGTAAGCTCGTCCATGAGCCTATAGTCATCTACGTTAGCCCATATCCCCTTTGCTACCATTGGTGATTGCAATTGATCATACCATTTAGTGCAGCAGAACACGTGGTCCCTTGTTTCAAGTTGGTCGCTTATGGCCATCCAAGGGATGTTATCTCGGAGCATCCCATGCTTTGAGCGCTTCTCTTGGAATGCTTTCATTCTAATGTCTTTGTTCACAAGATCAAAGAGGGTTTGATACTCCTGCCTCGACCAATTTCCTTTTTTCCTCGACGCCAATCTTATTCTCCTCCAAGCATCTTTCACATGCTTCCTGTGTTTACCCATGGCATCCGCAAGAGTTCTCCAATCATTCCCGTGTTTCTTCTGAAACTTTATAATGCATTCGAAATCCTCTTTAGTCCATATCCCCCTGGATCCTTCTTCAAATATAGTATGGGCACGATGGTACACACCAGAATGTGGCCTCCAAGGTAAAGCAGCTGTTATTTCTTTCCAACAGCCTTTAAGTTGTGGGTGTGACTTGCAGTCCATAACCATGTTTAACCCTTCATCTCCTAAAGCATGGTTATCAATGTATTCCAACACAGCTTTCTTTATCAACTCATCTTCTTCCTTTGTAAACCGCTTACCCCTCACCAGCTCAACTTCTTCTTCTTCTTCTTCCTCCTCACTTTCTTCGTCCTCAGCAGGAAAAACTTCCACTTGATCAGAAAACTTCACCTTTTTTGTGCTTTTACTTGATGGGGTGGCCACATCTTCATCACTCTTACTACACTTTTGCTTCTTCTTCCTTGTTTTCTTTGCCTCTTCCTTGTTGTTTTCTTCAGCATCTGGATTTTCACTTTGCTTCTTATTCTTCCCTTTCTTCTTCGCATTTTCCGAAGAGATCAAGTTGTTTTCTTCAGCCTCTGAATCTTCACTTTGCTTCTTCTTCTTTCTTTTCTTCGAGTTCAAGTCGTTTTCTTCAGCCTCTGAATTGTTTTCTTCAGCCTCTGAATTCTCACTCGGTTTCTTCTTTGCATCTTTCGTAGAGCCGTTGTTTTCTTCAACCTCTAGATCCTCGCATGGTTTCTTCTCCTTGCTTTTCTTCTTTACATCTTTTGCAGAGCTCAAGCTGTTTTCTTCAACCTCTGAATCCACACATGGTTTCTTCTTCTTGCTTATCCTCTTAATCTCCTTGTCGGAATTTTCAGTGTTTTCTTCAGCTCCCAAATCACTATCATCACGCTTTCTCTTTCCCGTTTCCCTACCATCACTTTGATTTTCTTCACTGTTTCCTATCTCATCACCACCAGATTCTTTCTTGCTCTTCTTCTTCTTCTTCTTCGATTTCTTCACACAATCATCCTCAGCCTCAGAATCAACGCTTTTCTCCTCGTTTTTCTTCTTCGATTTCTTCACACCATCATCCTCAGCTTCAGAATCAACCCTTTTCTTCTCCAATTTCTTCACACCATCGTCCTCAGCCTCAGAATCAGCCCTTTTCTCCTTATTTCTCTTCTTCGATTTCTTCACACCATCGTCGTCAGCTTCAGAATCAACCCTTTTCTTCTCCGATTTCTTCACACCGTCAGCATCAGCCCTTTTCTCCTTATTTCTCTTCTTCGATTTCTTCCCAACATCATCGTCATCTTCAGAATTGACCCTTTTCTTCTCCGATTTCTTCTTAGCTAGAGCGTCCTCGCCCAATTTGTCTCTTTCACGCGAAGCTGTATCTTCTCCAGCAAAACTATCCTTACTCTCTCGGCTTTTCTTCTTCTTCTTCGTAGAAATGTGCTCTGCAACTACTTCTTCAACGGTTCCCTCAGATTCAACCCTAATCTCACTCATCTTCCTCTCCTCACCCATCTCAGATTCCGACGAATCTAAGTTAGAAAATTCGCCGCGACGATCTCTCAAATCCGAAACTGAAGTTCATTGAGCAAAATTTCGGCTGAGAATCGATGTTAACATTAAGAAAGTAACCTAAACCCTAATACGATCAAAGAGTTAACCTCGAGTATAATCTTAGTGGGCTCATAAAAAGCCCTAAAACCAGAGCCCGATTAGAATCTTGTTGTAATTGGGCACCAGTCAATTAAAGTTTATATCCCGAACCTAACTAATCTTCACCGGCCCAAATGAGGCCCATAATATTGTTCATAAATAACGAGCCGATGACACTTTTTGTACAAGATAAACATAAATACAAAGAAGTTAAATCTTGTACCGTTTTCGAGCTATTTTCAAACAAATAATAGGAAGAAGGAAATAACTAATTTTCTTGATTCGTTAGCGAATAAGACTTATCGTCAAAATCACTTCGTTTGTTGTATCTTTTTTACTATAAGGCGCATATATGATATATATGCTTATATAATAATTTGTTTTCCGAAAGTTCTACATGACTTTGTAAACTCAATTTGAAATCAATGAAATTGTTTGCCGTAAAAAAAAAAAAATTGTCTCTATAATATTATTTCATAAAACATTTTTGAAAATGAACTATGTTTTGTAAATTATTACATATTATGTCATTACAAATAAGAAAAGATAATTGAAATAAGAAAAAATATAACTGTCTTTTAAAATTATTGATAAGAATACGGAAATTATTTATTTCCCATTAAAAATATTATTTACTATTTAGTTTATTAATTATTATGATATTATTAAATAATAATTAATCCATACATATTCAAAGAAAATATATTTGAGATCTTGCAATATTTTTCATTATGATTATTATATTTTATTTGAATATATATAAAAACAAAATTTTGAAAAATATTTTACTAATTTTATAAAGAGTTAGACACTAGAAAATTGATTTTTTAAGAGTTTGTGGACTGACCACAAAGATTATAGGTTTTTGCGAATTAGCCCGAATAATATTTTAGTTAATTGTAAAACGGGTTAAATAGACATGTTAGTCCGGGTTGATAATTCTATATATAATCATTAGTTATAAATATTTTAAAATTTAGATAAATTTTTTTTTTTTAATTTCAAAATAATTTTTTTTTAAAAATTATCACGCGCTAATTTAGAATCTTAGTTATTTTAACAAATCAAAAGTAAGAAAATTTATCATCATAAATATTTGTACCGTTTTCTAGAAATTCAGTTGTGAACTTGTCATAGTTTGAGTTTCAAAGAAAAAAATATATATATAATAAGTAGAATAATATGGGCTATTGTAGAATTTCGTTTGAAAAACAAATATAATAAGTGTGAAATTTTATTAAAAAAAAAATAAAACTTGTTACCTTTACCTAGGTCAAAAGGTTAACACACACGCCCACCTTGAGTCTCTGTGAGAGAGAAGCAAAAAAAAGTTTGGTAATTTTTAGTGTCCCTGTTTCATAACCTAAAGTCCCCACACCTTGACCTGGTCCATCATGGATCCCAATAACCCAAATCAACCACAAGTACCAAATTTCTCAAACCCTTCACCACAGAATCAGGACCACGTGAAGTCGGCGAAAGAAACCGACTTTAAGGGTTTCAACACTGTGGAAGGGAAAAGGAAGTGGAAGAAGAAGCAGAAGGAGAAGGAGGAACTGCAGATTCAGAAGAAACCGAACAAAGATCGACACCTTAAAGTCGAAGGACGAGGTCGGAGAGTTAGGTTGCCTCCACTCTGTGCGGCGAGGATTTTTCAGTTGACCAGAGAATTAGGTCACAAAACCGACGGCGAGACTCTCCAATGGTTGCTTCACCATGCTGAGCCGTCGATAATCTCCGCCACCGGAAGTGGAATCAAACCCGCCGTCGACTCTGTTTCTCAACCTCCTCTCACCACCGCCGATTTGAGACTAAAAGGGGCTTCAAGGTCTCAAATTTCAAACGGGTTTTGGCCAAATGAAACTGGGTTTGATGGTGGAGCCAATGCTTCAACTACAGGAGGATTTGATTTGAATTATGGGATTGAGTTTCTTGGGTTTGATTTCAATGGTTCTTCAGAGATGGGCTATGAGAATAATCAAATGCCTGAAGTTGGATTAGGGTTGTCTCAAGATGTGAGTGTTGGGGTTTTGAATCCACAGATTTATCCTCACTTTGCTCTACAACAACAAGCTAAGGCTCATCATCATAATCATCCACATGAAGCTCAGCAAGAAATTGCAGATAAAAATGGTTCTTAAAGCTCAAGCCTTTAAAAGTTTTTTTTACTTAGATTTGCATATATATATGTAGTGGGAATCTTGATATATGCTTTTGCTGAAATCTCAAGCTTTTGATATAGCTTTTAGGGAATGCATTTTATGGCACATTGTGCTTATTTTACTTAACTTTTCTTTAAATCAAATGGCTTTTATGTACTAATTAAGCTATAAACTTAGTAAGTATGTTTTGCTTTTTAAAATGCACTGGATTGAGGCTTCTCTGCATAATCAATTTGTTGATTGAATTTTGTTGCACAAAAAAAATCTATATTTTGTCCTGAAGCTAAGGTGTTTTGTGGTCTGTAAAGTTTAATCTCTTTTGGTCTCTGATGATGGCATACATTGGCTTACTGTCTTTACTGATATAATTTGGACTACGCTACGTTTTTGGGTGAGAAAGTGGCGCGCGTTCTTCCACGAGAACAGCGAAACAGTATGATGTTTTTTTTTGTATTGTGTCAACACCACATAAACAATGAGATGGGCCTCAATGCCGAGACCCATAATGCGATCAAGAACTAATCTGAAACAAAATTTTCAAAATGATTCATTTGATTAAGGCCAGATTAAATCTGCTTTGATCCGTTATATACTTCGATCCGATTCAAGCAATTTGTAAGTTGAGAGAGCAAAGCAAAGTACTAAAATTTAATACTAATCAAAAACTGAGCAAACTACAAATCTTAAAATTTATAGCTTAATTTGGACATCGACTCGGTCGTAAAAATATTTTCGGTATAATTATTTATATCTATAACTTTTTTTTTAATTATTTATCAAATTATTTCTTATAACTATTCAATTTTTTAAAAATTTAACGGAAAATTTAAAAGACAAATTTAAAATGAATATTGCAATTTATTGTTAGTTAATTACTAGATTTTTGACTTTCCAAACTTTTTTATTTTTCTTAACAATTTTATATGGACGGATTGGATATCTAACCGAATATCTGAACTTTAACGAATATCAGAATACCGCATATCCGACTAGTTTTAGAGCGGATAAAGAACAAATATGCCGATCTGAAAAAAAGACAGATCACGGATAAAATATGCACTGTGTCAAAATGGGAATATACACTGTGTCTATCTAAATTGGATCTCTTATAAGCCAACTCCAAACTGAAAGTTCTGCATTCAAATGTATTGTGTGTTTGAAAATTGGAGCTTTCCGTTTCTACATGTATATGAAGACCATGTTTTTGCAGTTTTATGGGATAAATGTGCGGTGGATTTCAAGTTCTTGGTCAACAATTATAAGACGTTGGCTTCGATTAATATGAAAGAGAGAAAGATGTGTTTCTACTTGGCGGTGGGGAGATATGTGATTCTCTCTGGTCCCCTCCTTCTTGATTGATTCGGTAACCTAAACCTTCTCCAGCCAAGAAGAGACAAACAAGGAAATTAAATATAAAAAAACTATAGAATTTGTACAACTTAAGTTATATATTAAAAAAGGAAAAATATATTTGTTATTCTCTCCTTTTTAACCGAATACAAAGTCGTCAAATAACTCTAAGATAATACATGTGCATGTATAGGCCTGGGCATAATAACCGAACCGAACCGAAATTAATGGTTTGGTTAGGTTATGGTTATTTCATAATAACCAAATGGTTTTTATTTTTGATATCCATTGGTTATGATAACCGAATGGTTATTAACCGATAACCAATGGGTATCCATGGATACCCAAAAAAAAAAAAAATTATGTTTATTTCCCCTAATTAACCGAAATAACCGAACCGAAATAACCGAAACTAACCGAAATAACCGAAATATTTCCGAAATTTAACCGAAATATTTTGAAATTTAACCGAAATAACCAAAAATATTTGAAATTTAACCAAAAATAACCGAAAATAACCGAAACTATTCGGTTAACCGAAAATAACCGAAAGATTTCGGTTACTAAACGGTTATTAATTTTGATAACCATACCTGTAGCGCCCGTGTTTCCAGAAGAATTGATTATTGCAGTGAAATAATTAATTCGGGTTGTTCTGGAGGCAGTATCGATCGATACTGGCCTGTATCGATCGATACCGGCCGGGTTTTTCTCGTGGTTATCTTCTTCTCTATCTTCTTTCGAGTATAAAAGCATATCATTTGGAAGGATAAGACCAAGGAGGTCGAGAGAGAAAGAGAGAGAGAGAGAAAAGGGGAGAGAAAGAGAGAGGAAGCTTTGCGAAGCTTGGATCTTGCGAGATCAAGGAGGTTGAGCTTGTGAGAAGCTCGAAGGAGAGCTTGGGAGAAGCTTGGCTTGGGCGGGAGCTTGTGAGAAGAGAGAGAGGTCTTCTAGAGCTCGATCCAGCCGGTTTAAGGTGAGTTGGGACCAAAGGTTAGCAATTGAGCTTGTGTGTTTGTTGTTAAGCTTGATTGGTGTGCTNGATGCAGGTAAAGATAGGGCGGGATCGTGGAATCGAGACGGTGAAGAGAGGGATGATTAGGACCCGGGAAGGGGCTTCTGTTGTTGGGGTATCGATCGACGCTACGGGAGTATCGATCGACGCTACGGGAGTATCGATCGATACCAGTTGTCCTTGCTGTTGTAGATTCAGTAGGACTTGGGTTGTAATAATAATTATGAGTGTTTAATTATTATTGTTGTTGTTTATTATTATTGCAAAAAAAAATTTTGCGGTGCGGTCCTTTCAATACCGAACCGAACCGAATGGTAACCGAACCGAAACCGAACCGAAAACTGTTACTAACCGAATGGATAGTAAAAGACATAACCGAACGTAACCGAAAACCGAAATAACCGAACCGAATAACCATTTGCCCATCCCTATGCATGTACGTGGATACTTCTATATTCTACATGCTTTCTAGCTAGAATCTTTATAATATTATTTAAGAATATATTTTTTAAAATAAATTTTGTTTTGTAAGTTATTACATGAAATGCTATTATAAATAATAAAAATAATTGAAATAGAAAATGATATAATTGTCTTTTACAATTAGTGATAAAAATATAGAAAGTATTTATTTAGCATTAAAGATGTTATATACTATATATTTTTAAATAATAATCAATTCATATATATATTCAGAGAACAAAAATCTATTCAAAATCTTGATATATTTTTTCACTATAGTTTATTATATTTTATTTGAATTTATATCAATATAAAAGTTGAAAAATATTTTACTAATTTTATAAAAAGTTAAACACAAGAAAAATTGATTTTTTTAAGAGTTCGTGAACTAACCACAAAACTAGAGCCATTAAACGGTACATAATAGAGTTATGTTTTCAAAATTATAGGTTTTACGGGTTAGCCCGAACAATATTTTAGTCCACTACAAAACGGGTTAAATAGACAAATTATTCCGTTTGAAACCTCTATCTATAATCATGAGTTAGACATATTATAAAATTCAAATAAAATCAATTCTTTTTAAATTTCAAAATGATTTCTTTTTAAAAAATGACCACACGCTAATTATAGCGCGGATTAAGTCCTAATTCTATGACATTTTAGTTTTTTTAAAATGGCATACTAATTAAAAAAAAACAACAATATGTCTAAAGTCTAATAGGAGATCATGGCTTTAGTTTTTAGATTTTCCATATACAATATCCTTCTTTTTTCACATAGAACATTCTTACGTTTTGGACTCAACAATTATAGTCGTTTTGGGTAATTGAGTGTAGTGATCGCATTTCGTCAAGTGTACAAACTATGCAAGAACCGTTGTTTGACATAATCTAATATATTTCAATTGAATTTTTTTTTCAAAAATTTGGTTTTCTTAACCAAACAGAATCTATTCTTGAAAAATGTGAAATTTTGTGTTGTGTGGTTGAAGTTTTCTTAGAGAAAGAGAATATGCATGATGATGATATCTAATTGAATTCTTATAGTCAAAGAAAGACATGTATCCATGAAAACATCGTAAAGAGTTAAAATGACAAAGAGAAAGAAAACTAAAAAGTCATCCAAAAATTGGGAGGCCTACTCTCAACTAACAAAAAAACACATTAGTGTTTGTTGTGGTAGGTCATTTATTCAGTCACCTAACACTAACTAAATAAAATACGTTAAAATTCAATAACAATAAAATGAAAAGAAATATTACTATTTGTCAATATAACTCAATCTTTCAATCAAGACCGTCCAAGTATTCTCTCTTTCACATAATTCTCACGTTTCTCCTTTAACAAGACAAGATTTTAATGAGCTTGCGGGTCCCATGATAATCCTCATTGATTTCCCCATATATATCTCATGAGAATCCAACTCGACTTCATAACATTCAACACTTGTTATACCCCAAAAAGGCTCCATTTTTTTTTCATCACAAACCCATTGATTTAGATCAAAAATGGTTTGTGTTATTATTGTTTTTCGTTATGTTCTTGTTTTGTTTTACAAAGTCTTCAAGGATCTTTTCATGTATTCACTCTTCTTTTTTGGTTCTTTAGGTTGCGGAGAACAACAACAAGGAAGTAACACTCTCTGCTTCTATGGACGACAACAACAACATGAAAGGAATTAACTTTCATCTTGAGGTTCTTCAAAAGGAACCAGCTTTGGTCAAACCCGAATCCGAGACACGAAATGGTCTTTACTTCTTGTCGAATCTTGATCAGAACATCGCCGTGATCGTCCGTACAATCTACTGTTTCAAATCTGAGGAGAGAGGGAACGAGGAAGCAGTCCAAGTGATTAAGAAAGCTCTGAGTCAGGTTCTTGTTCATTACTATCCTCTTGCTGGACGTCTCACCATAAGTCCTGAAGGTAATTGATTAAAGACAATTAATGATCGCTATCGGTTTCAGTCTCTATCTATTTAAACTCAAACAACAACATCAGTTAATGTCTTTAATGGCTGTGAATTCAGGTAAACTCACAGTGGACTGTACGGAAGAAGGAGTTGTGTTTGTGGAAGCAGAAGCAAACTGTAAAATGGATGAGATCGGTGACATCACGAAACCGGACCCTGAAACACTAGGGAAACTTGTCTACGATGTTGTAGACGCCAAAAACATTCTTGAAATTCCTCCTGTTACTGCTCAGGTTTAATTTTCTTCCTCCTCAAGTAATTGGTTTTAGGGTTTTAAGTTGAGATCTGATTTGTTAGGGTTTTATATAGGTGACAAAATTCAAGTGTGGAGGGTTTATTCTTGGACTCTGTATGAATCACTGTATGTTTGATGGTATTGGAGCTATGGAGTTTGTTAACTCATGGGGTCAAGTCGCTAGAGGCATACCATTAACAACTCCTCCATTCTCAGACCGAACCGTTCTCAGTGCTCGAAACCCTCCAAATATCGAGAATCTTCACCAAGAATTCGAAGAGATCGAAGATAGATCCAACATCAACTCTCTTTACACCAAAGAGCCAACTCTCTACAGATCTTTCTGCTTCGACCCAGAGAAAATCAAGAAACTTAAGCTCCAAGCAACAGAAAACAGTGAATCTCTTCTAGGTAACAACTGCACAACTTTTGAGGCTTTATCTGCTTTTGTTTGGAGAGCAAGAACCAAGTCACTAAAGATGTTGACTGATCAGAAAACGAAGCTTCTCTTCGCGGTTGATGGCAGAGCCAAGTTTGCGCCTCAACTACCAAAAGGGTATTTTGGGAATGGAATTGTTCTCACAAATTCGATCTGTGAAGCTGGAGAGCTAACCGAGAAACCGTTGAGTTTCGCTGTTGGTTTAGTCAGAGAAGCGATTAAGATGGTCAATGATGGATACATGAGATCTGCGATTGATTACTTCGAAGTCACAAGAGCAAGACCTTCTCTTTCCTCGACTCTTCTGATCACTACATGGTCGAGATTGGGTTTTCACACGACAGATTTCGGTTGGGGAGAACCGGTTTTGTCCGGTCCAGTAGCTTTACCTGAGAAAGAGGTGACTCTGTTTTTGTCCCATGGAGAACAGAGGAGAAGCATCAATGTGCTTCTTGGACTTCCTGTTTCAGCCATGGATGTGTTTCAAGAACAGTTTTTACAGATATAATATTGAACAAAGACGAAAAAAAACAAATATCTGGCAATTATTGTCAGAAAACTATTCGTTTTACTCTGTTTTCTTGCTTGTTTTTTGTGCTAAAAATTATTATTATTATTATCTTCATCTTAAACTTGTCTGTATCTTGCATTAAGTTTCAACCATAAATTTATATTATTTGTTTCTGGAATGTTGAAGTATTGTACTAGATATTATAAAAAAAGTCCAAAGATAAAAACAGAGGATGAGAAGACAGAACAGAGTAATCCTGTCTGAAGGACATAGTTAAGAGTAGAAGCGAACAGTGACTATGATTTTTGCAAATGTTTTTCTATTTCTTGCCACACAAGTCAATATTCTTCTTAACCGGTCTGAAATTAAGAACTGTAAACCCATAGACACAGAAGTTAGACCTCTTGGACTTAAACACGACCTGATCCGTTGTAGTTTTGTAGCCAGGAACATTGCAGGAATCCGAGGAGCTACCGATCAAGCTTGCCTGACAAGAAGCCATTAGAGAAGCTTTCTTTGCTTCATCGGCGCAAGCAACGCCTTCCAGAGACGTTATGTCTAGCTTGTAGAGTCCGAGCTCGTTCGTGGTTCGATTTGCAGAGAACGTTATCATCTCTCTAGTTCTGGACGAAGCTGCATTGAATCTGCATATTATTCTCACTTCCACACCTGTTTTTGTTCAGTTGAAACAAAAGTGAAGTAGCTGTGTTATTCTCACTTCCACACATATCAACTTGGATCTAACAATTTTGAGAAATTTTGATTGGATTATTTACCGGACATGAAGTAGCTGTGTTTGGAGAAACTGTTGTTGGAGCAGACGTCGCAATAAACAAGACCCATTACAGTGATCTTTGCATTTGGTTTGGATGAAGACTGTCTCAGAGAAAGAGAATTTAAGGACAGAAGTTGCAGAAGTAACATAAGCATTATCAGTTTCTTTTCCATGTCTACAAGCTTGATCATTTTTTTCATGTTTTTTGGATAAACAATTGTTTAAAGATGAGGTTTCCTTTTTGTTTATGTGGTTGATGGAAGAAACAGACAAAGAATGGGCCAAGAGGTAAAAGACAAAAGAACAAACAAAGATCAATCAAGAAGAGACATAAACTCTATTGAAACAAAGCTTCAAGGAGAAGAAACTGATAATGCTTATGTGAACAACAAAGAGATGAACAAAGAGAGAAGCTTATGGAGTGAAGGTTATAAAATGAATGATAGAGAGAGGAATTAAAAGCAAAGTAGAGAAACTGAGAGGTTGGTTGTGTGTTTTTACATTTATTGAGCTCTCATGATATCTGTTTTAAGGGTTTTTGTCTATGAATCCCAAAAAAATGGCTATATCTGGAAAAATAGAATGGAGAAGGTAAGCCACTTGGGTGTGTGTGTGTATATGTATGGACCACTGAAAGTGAAGTGTAGCCATTATCAATTTATCATCATAAACACCAAGAAAGTTGTCAGAAGAAATGGCTCTTTAGATATCATCAATACAAGAAGCCAAACTAACCCAAAACAAAACAAAAAAGACAAAAATACATGAAGCCAATACTATGATATTTTCCCGGTTAAGTCTCGGTTTTGGCTGAATTCTGGTAGAGAATTTCAGAGATTTCAGGTACAAAACCATACAAGATAATCTCAGAAACAAAGAAAAATAAAAGCTACTGGTAATGGTATGGTCTGTTCTTTAGTGGCTTCATGCAAAACACAGAAAATCTCATCAAAGTCTTTAGATTTATTGGAGTTGGAAACTTTTGTTGCTCTTCCACATTATATATAGAACAGTTGTATAAGATTCACGTTAGAAGTGTGTTTTAATATCTCAAATAACCCTAATAACAATACTAATCGATTAAATTCAAGAGAAGCTTTGAAAAGGGTGAATCTTTTCGAGATTTAATATCTCAAACATTAAATCTCTTTTTCTTATACTTGATATATTTTTACTAACCAATGCGATTGATTCGTATATTAATAACAACAATTAAATAATTATATATAAATATAAGAGACATAAATCTTTTATTATATAAAGCTGAATGTTTCGAATTTAATAATTCACCTGATCGTGACAAGTGTCAAGTCAGGGTTAAGTTACTGAAAAGGAAAAATAGAAAATATAATTTATTCTAAAAGCCAAAGTTTATTAAAAAAAAACAAAAAAATTTGGAAACAATATAACAAAAGTAAAGTTACTAAACAAAAAAAAATGCTAAAACAATAGTTATAATACAAACTTGTCCAACCTCAGTCTCAAGCGTGCATTTCTTGGGCACCATCGTCTTGGAAATTGTCCTTATAATACAAACTTGTCCAACTAATCGCTTCCTCGTGGCCGGCGAGATTGTTGTCATTTTCAAGAACAGTGAGCTTTTTCCTATCGTGAACTCTACTCAGCTTCCATGGGGCACTCCAGGCTTTTGTCGGGTCGATAATCACAGCATGAGGGATAACATGCTGCTAGATGTTGTTAATCACATCTGCGCCGTAAATTTCGATCTGCTGTTCTTCGAACGCGAGGTAATCCGCCGTAATATGCGCCGTAACCGAGTTCCGCCGTAACCGAGTTCCGCCTTGCAATATGGCCTTCGCTCACTATCTTATGAGCCCTATGTGATCCGGCGTCGAGTTCCTCCTTGAAATCTGCGTCGAGTTCAGGTTCCGCCGAATTGTTTTTTTTTTTAATCTTGTCAAACAATTTCGAATTGTTTTAATCGTTTTAACTACGTTTGTTTAGTTTGTTGCTTATAATTGTTTTAACTACGTTTGTTTAGCTTGTTGCTTATAATCGTTTTAACTACGTTTAATATCATAAAAATCACTGCAATTACCTGTGCAATAACAAATATCACTGCAAATGCAATGTTTCTTCCATCATACTTTGATACCCTGTCAATGATTATGTAAGACCACAGTTAAATTACAGTTGACATTACACTTTTGAAAGAAGGAAGAGCATATTAATGTAGCAGATTATGTGTTTTGAATATCAATATGTTTATAATATTCGTGTTCACTTGCATTTTTTTTTTAACAAAACATTTTTGGAGAAGGCGGAAAATGATATCATCCTCGTATATTATCTAGTACTTAGATTCTACATCCGAGAAAATACCTTTTTTGATCCTCGGGAAACAACATTATCGCCTTACTTCCTTTGCCAGAGTTTAACGTTGTCAGCTTTAGTCTTCTCCAATTCATCTGTAAGAAAGCCTATCTTCTCTTTCAATCGCCTTACTTCTTGAGATATCCCAGGATATTCAGCTCAAATGAATTTTAACCAGAGAAAGGAACTAAAAACAAAGGAAGAGAGGATCTTCCGGTGCACTACTGTTACCTCTTCTGTTTCCCGCGACCGTGCTCGGAACCGATCTCTTTGGCTGCAGATAACTTTCAGCATCGAGCTTTGATCTTGATCTGATGAAACATGTTTCTGATCCATGGGCTAATCAAAAGGAAACAAAAATGATAAATAGAAGTTATTAGTGATAAGTTTATTACTAGTTGTGAGGTATATATACAATATCTTGGAAGTACCCCCACATAGTTATAGGACAACTTTCAGATATTTTGGCATCAAATTTCAAGAATATATATTTTTCAAATAAAAGGCAGAGTAAGCATACAAGTTAGACCGTTTGAAATGATCTAGTAGATATTTTAAAGCTATATGTAACTGGTTATCTAGCTCTTAATTCTAAACCATTTGATCCTTTTTTTTTTCTCTTGGTGAATTTTCTCAGTTTCAAGAGTGTTGCATGAGAAACGACAATACTCATATAACAAGAGTTATGTACCTTTAATTGAGTGACCTCATGCTCCATTTTTCTGTTTTTATCAAAAAGACAAATTAGGTAAAGTGGAATTTGTAATTAATATTACCAACTCTGTCTCTATCATTCCTTCCTCATTTGACAATAATTATGAGTGAACTTTTATATTTACCGTAATCTATGATTGCTAGATGATATATATATATATATATAGTATGAATGGTTCCAACAAATAACACTGGTTTATTAGTGTTTATTTCGATCGGGAATTTAATCACAGTTAGTACATCAATGGAATGGAACTGTCGATCATACTGTGACTTTTACGATTTAATATATTTTAATACACTTTCAAAACTCAAATTATCTAATACGGATATAGGTACTGTCGTCCATTTAACGAGATTTTACGTTTATATAGTACAAGGTACATAAGCGACAATTCAATTCCAGATTTCTGTTTTTTAGAGCATCTGCAGCGGAGACAGTCTTCCGCTTTAAATTGTTTTTTTCTTTTTTTAAAAAAAAATTGATTTTTTATTGTCGCGACGAATCACGTCGCGACACGTCATCACTTTTGGAAAGACCTTGTGTCTTGCGGAAGACACAAGTCTTTACTGTTTTGCTGAGAGACACTCATTTTAATGTGCGATGGAGATGGTCTTAAGGGTATTAAATGATTTTTGACTTTGACTTTGACTTTATGTACATATGGCAGGAAAGAGTGTTGTCAAAGGTTACCTTACTATGGAATAATGTATTAATCTCATGAACTATCTTGAACTGTGGTTGAAACGTCACCAAATGGTCTGAAGTATGTTGCGCCATTCCATTAATAATGAGATATTATGAAGAAAAGAACACGAGAACGTCGCAGGATGACAGAGGAATCCAAGCCATCAAGAGCTCTCCAGAGAATCATAAGGTTCAGTGGCCTTGAACATTGTTTCGGTGGCATCACATTGATGATCGTGTCCATGTTCTTACCCAGGACAGTGATGAGGATTATAGCTTCAAAAGAGGAAGAGAGAGCAGTGTTCAATGATGAGGAATATGCCTACATAATTTTATAATCTGAAATTGAAGATATGGCTATGGAAAATGTAATCATTCCTCTTATTTTCCATTACTACAAATATTATGCGAAAATTGTTAAAGCAAAGAACGTGCGGGTACTACCCTAGTAATCCTAATAACAATACTAATCGATTAAATTCAAGAGAAGCTTTGAAAATGGTGAATCTTTTCGAACAAAATTAGTAAGAAAACCACGAGAGGAATTCAAATAATTCAAAACCGATAAGCATAAACTAGCAGCAGACAGTAATTCGAATAATTCCATGAGACTAAACCGGGAACGATTTCAGACACAACAAAATTTGAAATGACCTCTCATTTCCATTTCAATAAAGAGTTCTGACTCGTGTTATTTACGCATCTCTAACTGATTCTTATATGTTTATATGATAACTCATCTTGGAAAGTTAATACTCGCATGTATAGAATAGAAGTAACGCATGCAATACGGAGATGCTCAAAAGTCAAAAGAAGCGAGATAGTGTCGCCATGATTGTTGCAATGCATCTAAAACCCTAAAACTTTATTAATGAACTAATGAAGCCAAATCGTTTTCATTATTGGATTAATAAGTAGCCAAGAATCGTCATGATATACGTATATGACAACAACAAATATCATTTTTAAACAATAGCTATTTCAAACTAAAGTAAAAATGAATATAAAAACGAGTTAAAGAGATGACCTTCCTTTTAGTTGATTATTTAAGACAAGTGCATGATTAAAAAAAAAAATATTACCTAGAAAAACCTAAAAAATATCAACAATAACTAGGATAACCCTTCTAAATTTTTATTACTAACATAACTTTTTTATAACTTTTTTTTTTATAATACCTAAACTACCCTTATTATAAATTTGATTTAATTATTTTTTTTTCCTAATTATATTAGAAAATACTACATTTTTTTTAATTCAAGGATTCCTCGTCTTTCATCAACTTCACCAATTTTCTACAAGATATTAAAATATAGAAAAACAAATCAGAGAGAATCATTTTTAATCTACAAACATTATAATTAGTCGGTAGACTTGCGTGGTTTTTTACAGATTTTAGATTATGATCCAGCAGACTGACACTACAAAAAAAAACACAGTTTTGTGACCAACTTTTGTGACTCTTTTTTTTGTCGCAAAAAAGTGGGACGAAAGTGTGACTACTTTGCGACTACTCGCAATACAGTGACAAAATAGTCGCAAATTAGCGACGAAACAGAGTAGTCACAAATTGGTCTCAAATTTGCGACTGTTTAAAAACTTGTAAAAGTAGTCCCAAATTTGTGACTCATTTGTTTCGGTTTAGCAACTCCACTCGATTTTTGTTTAATAAACATCAAATAATATACAAAAAATTTTAAACCCTAAACCATCAAATAATATACAAAAACATCAAATAAATAAACATCAAATAATATACAAAAAAATTCAACACTTACAATTTTTAAAATATAATCATTTTATAAATCCTAAATTATAAACCCTAAACCTCTAACCCTTAATCATAAACTCTAAATCTTAAATTGTAAAATATATTTTTGAACAGCTATATACCCAAAATCATTGTAAAGTGATATTCAAACCTTATATGTTCTTAAAATTTAGGGTTTAATTAAGGTAACATGTAAACTGATTTGCAAACCCACTTTTTGTGACCAATTTATGACTAATTTGTAACTAATTTTTAATAGTAGTCACAAAATAGTCCAAAATTTGGGACTAATTTGCAACTCCACTTGATTTTTTTTATAAAAATCAATAAATTCTAAACTCGCTATCTCGATCACGGAGCCCAGGAACTTGAATCTGAATCGGGGAGCCGACCCGAGCTTTACCACGGCGCGAATTGCGGCGGACCAAAGGAGTCGCGTCATAATGGTCTTCCATAACTAAAATAACTTCGTATGAGGAGTCTGAAGATATTGCGCCAAGCCGGAGGTAGATTATTGGGTTCCTTCGCGTAGTTGTTTACAAAATCACTCGAAGAATCGCTTCCATACGGAGGCATTCAAAGGAAAAACGGTAAATCGCGAAAGGACGACAAAGAACAGCCTTAAAATCGGAAGCTTTCGATTAAATCAGAGGATTTATCGTAGGAATCGACAAATTTGAGTAAATTAAAAACCCTAGAAAACAGGAAGAAGCCAAAATAGATAGAGAGAGAGAGAGAGAGAAAGGAAGAAATGGATTACCTTTATGAGCGAAGAAATGAGGAAAGATGAAGAGTTGAGGAAATATATGGAGAGATAAGTAATCATTACAAAATCCCTCATTTCCCGCGTCAGTAAAAGGAACTGAAAAGATGTGTTGTTTCGAAGAAGATTCGCCGAGCTCAGGGAATCTCGAAGTCACAATCTATTCACAAGCATGAGGACAGGTGGATCGAGGAGCCTTAAAATATCAGTAAAAGTCAAGTCGAAGAAGCCATCAACCGACCTCAACAAGGCATCGATCTTGGCTCCAACCGGGCTATAAGGATTTTATCTTCATGAACTTCGCCGAACTCAAAGGACTCCTTCGCCGAACTTGGGGGGGGGGGGGATGATACAAGATATTTTGGTATCTCTAGATTCAATTCTCTAAATGCAATTGTAGCATAAGAGGTTATCGAACCTTATCGGGATTTGTCCTAATCACTAAGAATGCAAAGATCATAAGTAATTTAAGCTAAACGAGTGTTGTTTGTAATTAACTATCAATTCAAAACAAGTGAATAGCAAAGCAAACAAGACGTAATTCAAATAACAAAAGCGGATCTAGAGATGAGGTTATTTATATAGGGTGATTCAAATCCAATTAGTGGTGTTCATTCACTCAAAGAAGCTAATTCCTAGGCAATAGATCTCTAATCTTGATTAGTTCTCTTTCAAGCAACTAATCACTATGTTAATTATCAAGTCCATTAGCAAATCATCATTTGTGGATTAACAATTAGCAAGCATTAAGAACCATAACAATATCAACCAAAGATATGCCCTAAACAACTAATGTCTTAGGTTAGGAGCATAAATCTCTTGTCTAGTTCATCAAGGCATTTCATCAAACACTTGGTGTGCATGAAATGCCTTATGATCTAGATCCACTCTTTCAAGCTAGATCTAGCATTGGGGACATTAGACAAGAAGGAATACAAGATTATCTAACCCTAAACACCACTAATCAAACCTTATATCACCCTACTCTACCTCATCTCAAGATCCTAAAAAGACTACTCAAGACCCATGAAAAGCACCTCAAAATCGATTTGGATAGGAGAAGTTTTCATGGATGAATCTTGGATAGATAAGATAGAAAGAAGATTAGATAGAAGGAATCAATGAAAACAAATACTTAATTGCATAAAAAGTAGAAGATCCTCTCTTACAAATCTAAGAACTCTCTCAAAGGGGAAAGAGTTTCTTTGACAAAAGAAACATGCCTGAAAATTAAGGTATTTTGGGTTTTTAAATAGAAGAGGAGTTAACCGGGTCAACCCGGGACAAACCGGGTACTGACCCGGCCGAAACTTGGATACGTCTTCAGTGAATCGGCCATAACTCCTGCACTTGACATCCGAATGACCTGAATCCAAGTCCTGTAGACAGCTAACTCGTCCCTCTACCACTCTTATTAAGATCGTTTGAGTTGATTCATAACGGAAGGCCTTCGTTTTTCCGGTTATTTGGAAGGTTTTATCTTCTCTCGGCCAGACGGACATACCTTTAGTAAATCCGTATTATCTCCCTATCCATACGTCCAAATAACCCGATTCAAACTCCTGTGTAAAGCTGATTCACTCCTCTACAACTTTGGTGAAGACTACCGAGGCTAATTCGGAGTGGAGACCCTTCAATACCGACGTCACTCCTCGGTACCACACGTCGGTGCTAAGGAATTTTCCCTCTGTTTCCACATCGAGCAGTTGCACCGACCAGTGACCTCGGTGTTGAAGAAACCGTCTCGGCCAGGCGGACCTATCTCTGGTAAATCAGCCATATCTCTCAACCCACATGTCCGAATGACTTGATTCCAACTCCTATGGTTAGAGGACTCATCGGGCTACAACTCTCATGAAGACTCCAAGAGCTGGATCAAATCGGATCGGCTTCGTCTGATCGGTTCTATGAGACGTTCCAGATGGTTCCTCTCTAGTCTTTAAGCACCAAATCTCCAAACGCTACCAAGTGTCTCCAAACAACTAGAAAACTCCTCAAAGATATGCAAAAGACTCACTAGGACCTAATACAGCTCCTAATACTATAAATGGGACAAAACAAGTATGAAATGCCATGAAGATCCAAGTAAATGATCTAAAACCTACATGATATGCATGTTTAAACTATGCAAATTATGGACACATAAATTTCCCCAAACTTAAACCTTTGCTTGTCCTCAAGCAAAAAAGATCAAGAATGAGATATGCAATGCAATGCAAGTGGAGCTCGAACCTATAAAAACCATAAAAAACAATCGCACTCAACGTCCAAGTTACTAGTTCTATGATGCACCAAAGTTGTCTACTCAAAAGGAGTTAGCCATTTCCTTCACAACATGCAACAAAGCCAAACCTCAACCTAGACAAACCATCATATTCTCTAGCCTCTTAACATTGATTAATGGTTTTATCCGTGAATTGTGCTTATGCAAAATTAGATGAAACCGCTTGGCTAAAGGACCGGTTATGAGATGAAGGTGATTTCATCAATATGCAAGGGTAAATAAACACAAGGATCTCTCAATGAACGAGCAAACTTTAACAAAATGCTAAAGGTAAAAGGCAACCTATGCATACAAGGAAAAACTCTCGTCTACCCCGAATGCCTAGAGTGTCACTAACCTTATCCCAATCTAACCCGTTCTTGCCCGATCCTAAGCTACCATTTTTATCCCAAGACATTTTGCCTTTTTAAACCCGCACATCCTTCTTGACTCTTCACTTCACCTTCTTCTCAATTGGGGATCACTTCTTCTTCCTTGTTCTTCATGGTTTGGTGCTTTTTTGTTGTTATCTAGCTCTTCTTTTCTTCTTTTCGGTTCCCGCCTCTTCTCATTCTTTTGATGCTTTGGCCTTTTTGGCCTTCTTCTTTTTCTTTGTATCTTTTGAGGCCATCTTAATCTTAGAGCTAGTCTTATGATCTTTGCACAAACCATTCTACAAATTCGATCCCATTTTCCATACTCATTGTCATCCTTTCCCTTCCACAATCCATTCCAATCATACCCGTTGACTAAGTCTAAAACCGTTTCCCCCAAACTTGAATCAAGAACCGCCATCCTAACTAGCCTATTCCTAGATTAGCCCCTTGATGATAGAGCTAAGTCTACACAAGAGTGCTTCTTTGTCGCCCTAAACCTAACACTTTTTGTCAAGTTCACTCCAAATAAGGCCTCACAAGACACACACGAAGGATTAGGGGCTAGAAAGGAGGTAATTGGCATGGTAGGGAAACCAATCCAAAGATGAGATTTGGCTATTTGGACAAGCAAGAGTGGTGAAAGGAATAAGAATGTCCAAATATGTATATGTGATCTACGAGTTCATTTAAGTTTGCATAAGCACAATAATTACATGTCAAATTATGGTTATCACTTAGATGAGACTAGATTCAATTCAAGCTTGCTTCAATCAAAGAAAGGCAATGATGCATGCGCTATAACAAATGGTTCGTCCTTGATTTCAGATTCAACTTCAATGCATCAAACAACTAATAACTTGGGTGTTGAATTAATTGCTAATTAAGCTACTTTCAAGGTTGTCATTACTCCATACTTATGCAAATGCAAGCTAAAATGCAAACTAGACACCACCTACAAGTGAATATGCAATCCTAAATGTTCTAAAATTTTCAAATTTATTGAAAATGCATGATATGCATGAGACTCAAGATGCAAAAGGCAAAATAAGAACATCAAAAACGATGTTAGATAACACACAAACCCTCCCCCAAACTTAAATTACACAGTCCTTTGTGTAATAGAAGCTTAAGAGAGAGCTAAACAATGCATGAAAGAAGGAAATAAGATATGATTCTAGATACTATGTACAAAGTTTGGAGTGTTACCTTGGAAAAAGAATGGAAGGGACGAGAGGGATCAATGGACGCCATACTCCATCACCTCCTCCTATGCACCTTAGTCCATAAGTCCATGCCCATAAGACCATCGATAACCTATCGACACTTAGCAAACACGTCAAAAAGAACTACTAACGAAAGAAAAGCATAAAAGAAAATATGTACAAGGATAAGCTTGGGGTGTCTCCCAAGAGCACTTTGTTTAACGTCACTAAGTTCGACGTTTGTTACCCTTTTAGGCGGGTAGTGGAGGAGTGCAAGCACTCCTTGGCGGTTCGGTAAGCTCGAGTTTGAGAACTTTACCCATTAAGCTTTGAAGACCGGTTTGATTTGGCTCCCTAAC